>JAPVLO010001815.1:0-52884 GCA_027257055.1 Cephalopachus bancanus | reverse complement strand
TTACTTATGTACCTAATCTTGACTCGTACCCCACATCTGTATAATACAGTCAAGTAAAATAATAATAATGATTTTTCAAGTTTTCCAAGCCAATTCATTTAGGGAAAATACTTTTTCCCCCAAAATATGTTGCTGGAACAAGTGAATATCCATATGTAAGATACATTCTCTCATGTTATATACATAATTGACTCAGAATGGATTAGGCTTAGATGCAAGAGTTAAAATCACAAAACCTGTAGAATTGAACATGAAAATAAATTTTTAAAGCCTGAGGTTAAATAATGGTTTTGAAGATACAACACCAAAAATGTAAGTGAGAGAATGATAAGTAGATAAATTGATCTTCATCAGAATTTTCTTATTCAGGCTATACTATCAAAAAGTTTTTTTTAAAAGGCCAAAAAAGGGGGGGAAAAAACCCTTTATGTGTCATATATGTGATAAAGATCTACTGTCCATATTTTAAAAATTATTCCAATTCAAAATAAAAATATAAATATCCCAATTACAAATAGATGAATTGGATAAACAGACATTTATTTTATTTTAAAGATATGAGCTACAATTCAGGATTAGGTAGACGAGTGGTCTTTATACAGGTAAAGTTTAGGCCTCCCTTTGATCCTTACTTTGCCTGGTTTGAGATCAGGTATCCTTACTGATGGTATGTGTTCCCCTCTTCCCTTCCCTGGCCATGTCCCACTACTGCCAAACCCTTTCTTTTGGTGTTATGATAATTGTATAGAGTCTTCTTATAAGTCAGAATTTGTGGTACTCAGTTTTTTGTTTCTGTGATAGATCACTGAGTATGATAGACTCTAAATCCATCCAAGTTACTACAAAGTCCATAATTTTGTCCTTTATGGTTGCACAATATTCCATCATGTATATATACCACATTTTTTTATCCAGTCTACTTTCAATGAGCAGCATGGTTGGTTCCGTGTTTTTACTATTGTGAATAATGCTACTATAAACATGCGTGTGCAGGTACCTTTCTTATAGAGTGATATGAGTTCCTCCAGGTATATTCCAGAAGGGGAATTGCTGGGTCATATGGAAGGCTGGTTTTTAGATCTTATAAGAATTGCCCCACTGTTTTCCACAGAGGTTTTATTAGTTTACACTCCTACCAAGAGTGTAGAAGCATTCCCTTTTCCCTGTATCCTCTCAAGCACCTGTTGTTTCTTGAGGTACTGATGATAACCATCCTGACTGGTATTAGGTGATATCTCAGTGTTTTAATTTGCATTTCTTTGATGATTAGTGAGGCTGAGCATTTTTTAATGTATGTGTTGGTGGCTCCTATGTCTTCTCTTAAGAAGTGAATAGACATTTCTTTTTATTTTTATAGTGTGTGGTACAATTCAGGGTTATGCATACAAATAGTCATTATACAGGTACCTCTGTTAATAAGGTGTGCCCCCCCATCTTGGTAGTTTCCCACTACTGCCAATCCCTTTCTAGACATTTCTTTAATGAAAGTGTAAACATCCAAATAAGCACATGAAAAGATGATCAACAGCATTAGTAACTAAGGAAATGTAACAACACAAAGGGTAGCTGGTCCTAAACCAGGGGAAACGAAGAGCAATTGGAGGCCCAAACTTCACCAGCATATACATTACTTACGTACCTAATCTTGACTCATACCCCACATCTTTATAATACAGTAAAGTAAAATAATAATAATAATTTTTCAAATTTTCCAAGCCAATTCATTTAGGGAAAATACCTAAACCACCATAAAATATACTTCAGAAGTAAAAAGCATATTTTAAAGTGAATTGGGCTAGTTTGAAAACACTAGAGACTGCAGACTTCCATATATGACACTCGGGTAAAGAGAAAACAATATAGTAAGCATATTAGTGGTTACTAGGGACTTGCAAATGAGGAAGGCTGACCAGTGAAACTATTCTGTATAATACTATAATAGTAGATACACCACTAAAACCAATTAGAAATATTGTCTGTAGGTTGGGAGATCCCCTGGAGAAATGCAGACAAAATAGTAAAAATGTACGACAAATCTGTAAAATAATCTCACTGAAGGGAGTGAGGGGAAAATACGCTGACCTAAGTAACTGGGAAAAAATGTGGAGATTTAGAGTGTAAATGCTGAAGAAGTTGTCCATAAACTTTGTATTTCGTTTGGCAAGTTCTTTTCAGGGGGTATGGATTAACAATGCTGAAACCACTGTAAGTGTATTTTGGGACTCTGTGTGTCAGTAAAGGAGGCTAAATTTCACACTCTTAGAGTAGGAGGTTACATACAAGTAGTGGGGATGGGTAGACTGATTCATGTGGTCCTGGATTAGATCATGTGGAATTAGATCATGGGAATTCCAGTTTAACTTACAGAGATACATATGGATATATGAGGATATATTTGTAGATATGTGTATATTTGTGGGTTAGTAAACAGATACATTTATTTGCTCTATCAGCTGACAAGATTTTGAATCAGCAGATGGCTCATAGTAATGAGTACACCTAGTGCCCAGATCTTCATTTCTAATTGCATTTCCAATACAAGAAACTAGAACTCCTTGAAGAAATTGATGTGTTTGTTCAGGGAATGAACACAATCTGCTTGGATTATCTATTCTAAAAAAAAGAAAGAAAAAAAGAAAAAGAAACAACAACACAGAGCCAAATAAATAAGCAAAAATAAACCACAATAATGTGCGTGTTTAAAAATAATACTGGAGCCAACCGATTATCTGGTCTAAAAAAAAGAAAGAAAGAAAAAGAAGCAACAACACAAAGAGCCAAATAAATAATCAAAAATAAACCACAATAATGTGGGTATTTAAAAATAATACTGGAGCCAACCGAGTGACCTTCCAATGGTCAACAACGGAGCAATTTGAGAAAAAATATAAATAAAAGTGTATAAAAGTATAAACTAAATATCCATAGTTTCATAAAATATTCCAAATGATAAAAATACATGATTGGGTATATAGGAAAAAAATTTTGAATAATAGGCTAATTGCCCATGGTGAGGTAATTTCAACCAAATTTTCAGCTACTATGTTCACAACGAGGTGATGAATCCCCAGTTCTGTGCATAATGACTTATTTTCAAAAAGGAAAATATGTAGGGGGAATAAAGAGAAATTTTAGAGTGGGGAGATCTGACAAAAACTACCTTGTTCATATGATCACATTATTATCAACACAGATAAAGCATGCTGAGAATACATATCTTTGATATGATGTGATGAGAATGGCAATTTCCCTCTATGGTTTTCCTCTCCCAAATCCATAACTCCATTATAATCGTGAGAAAAATATCAGAGAAATCCCAAATTTGAAATCTAAATGTCATCAACGTGAAAGCCTAAGAAATTTTCACAGGCAGATGGAGACTAAAGAGATATGATGAATTAATGTGATATGGTATTCTGGTCTGAATCCTGGCACAGCAAGTGTTCATTGTGTGAGATAAAAAATCTAAATAAAAGTTGGATATTAGTAGATTATAATGTATAATATTGAATTATGAATTATGACAAATATTCCTCACGAATGTCAGAGGCTAATAATAAGGGAAATTATATGTCAGGTATTTGGAAATTATCTTTATTATCTTAGCAATGGTTGTGTAAACTTAAAGTATTCTAGAATTAAAAGTTTATAGCAAATACAAGCCTCCTTTCAAGGAACACTGTATCAGTACAAAAGGAGTGTGAGTTACGTATAAAAATAAATAATTATAATTCTTTTTTTGTTTTTTTGAGTTGGAGTCTCACTCTGTCGCCCAGACTGGAGCGCAGTGGCTGCTCCCGACCACCGCAGCCTCAACCTGCTGGGCTCTGGAGATCCTTCCGCCTCAGTCTTCCAAGTAGCTGGAATTACAGGCATGCGCTACCACGCCCGACTGATTTTTTGATTTGCTGTAGAGATGAGGTCTCGCTGCCCAGGCGGGTCTCGAACCCGCGGGCTCAGGCAATCCACACTCCTCAATCTCCCAAAGGCACGGGATTGCAGGCTGAGCCACCGAGTCCGGCTTAATAATTATAATTCTTACCCCAGTTACTTGTGTCATTGCTACCAATCATTTCACTTATATATGAGCATTCATGTGCATTCATATATATATGCATATGCATAAGTTATATACATAAGAATACATCATGAAATTCTCTATAGCTATTATAGTTTTCAACAAATTGTTTTCTGTTGGATTAACTAAGAATATGAAAATAATAGTTTTTATTCCAAATGACAAACACTAAAATAAATAAAGAAATATAATCACTTGCTAAGGAATACAAGAATATGGAATCATTAAAATTATCACTTAAAACCACAAAAGGTAGAAAACAAGTGGAAGAAAAAAATAGGAACAAAGAACAAGAATAACAAATGGAAGACAAACAATATAGCAGATATCAATCCAACTAAATCAATAACCACTTTGAATATCAATGGCTGAAATACATCAATTAAAGACACAGGTTGTCAGGGTGAATTAAAAAAGAACATGACCAATTATATCTCGTCATTGGGGAAACCCAGTTAAATATAAAGCTACATATAGATTTAAAATAATAATGAGATATAAATTCACATTTGGTAGAATGTCTATTTTCAAAAAGACCAAAGATAACAAGGGTTGGAAACAGTATGAAGAAAAAAAGATCCCTTGCACACTTTTTGTGAGTGTGTAAATGAACAGTATAGACATCATGGAAAACACTACAGAGCAGCCTCAAAAAATTAAAAATAAAACTACCATGTGATCCAGCAGCTCTGGTCATATATCCAAAGGAAATGATATTGGTATGTTAAAAATATGTCTGCACTCTTATGTATATTCCATTATTTACAATAACTAATATATAATTTCAATTTACATGTCCTTTAAAGGATGAATTGATAAAGAAAATGTGGTATATATACACATGTGGAATATAACTCAGCCTTAAAAAGGGGGAAATTATGTTATTTGCAAAAGCATGGATGAATCTGGAAGCGACTATGTTAAGTAAAATAAGCCAGGCACAGAAAGATAAATATCATATGATCTCACTCATATGTGTAATCTAAAAAAGTAGAATACTAGTTACTAAAGCCTGGATTGGTTGGGGACATAGTTCATGTTTTTCAATGAATACTAAATTTCAGTTAGATAGGAGGAATAATCAATAGATTTATTGTACAACATGGTAACTATATTTAATAATATATGAGTTATTGGAAAATGAAAAGAGAAGATGTAAAGTGTTCTCACCACAAAAGTGATAGCCATGTGAGGTAATGCATATGACATTAGCTAAATTTAGTTATTCCAAAATGTATATCATACTTCAAACCTCATGTTGTACATCATAAAAACATACAATTTTATCTGTCAATTAAAAAAAGACAAATAAATTAAAAGTAAAGTGATGGAACAAAATATTCCATGCTAATAGTAAACAAAAGAAAGCAATATTAATAGTAAACAAAAGAAAGCTACATTAATTTCTGAATGAGTAGTTTATTAAGCCAGGAAAATTATCAAGGATAAAAAATAATAAATAAATAATAATAAAGGAGGGAATTTACCAAGAATATATAACAATCCTTAAATGTATACATCTAACAGAGCATCAATCTATGTGAGGCAGAAACTGTTAAAACTATAAGCGGAAATACATGAATCCACTATTATAGCAGGCAAGTTCAACACTCCTCTATCAGAAGTAGACAGATGCAACAGATAAAAATATCAGTATGGGCATAGTTAAACTCAGAAGCACAATCAATTCATTAGATATGATTGACATCTACATACCCCAAAATGAGAAGAATACATATTCTTCTCAAGCCAACATGAATCACTTATCAAGATAGATCACATTCTCCCTCATAAAATACACTTAACTAACTTAAAAGAATAAGATGCATACATTGTAAACCTCGGACCACAACAGAAGTAAACTAGAAATCAATAAAAGAAATATAACTAGTAAATAGCAAAATACATGGAAATTAAGATAATATACTTCTAAATACATAAGCCAAAGAAAAAATCTTTGAGAAATTTAAAAATATATTTTGAACTATATTAAAAAGGACACAACCTATCATCATTTGTGGAGTGCAACATGGGAGCACAGAGGTAAGTTTATAGACTTGAGTGTATACAAAGGAAGGATTCTAAAAGTAAATCCTCTAAACTTCTACTTTACAAACATTAAAAGAAGAGAAGAGCAAATTAAATCCAAAGCAAGCAGAATTAAAGATGTAATGTAGTAAAAACAGCATAAAACAAAGGAAAAAATAAAGCAACTAGAATTTTCAAATGAATATCGATAGTACAAAAGTTGGCTAACCATGTTCAGAAGAATGAAGCTGGATCCCTTCCTATGACCATATAAAAATTAAAGATGAATTAAAGACTTAAATGTAAGACCTAGAGTATAAAAATCCTAGAAGAAAGATTATGAAACATTCTTCTGGGAATCAGCCTAGGTAGCTGAAGACCAAGTCCTCAAAAGCAAATGCACGAGGGTTCGAGACCCGCCTGGGCAGTGAGACCTCATTTCTACAATAAATAAAAAAAATCAGCCGGGCATGGTAGTGCATGCCTGTAATTCCGACTACTTGGAAGGCTGAGGTGGAAGGATCGCCGGAGCCCAGCAGGTCGAGGCTGAGGTGGCCAGGAGCGGCCACTGCACTCCAGTCTGGGCGACAGAGTGAGACTCCAACTCAAAAAAAAAAAAAAAAGCAAATGCAGCAAAACCAAAAAGAAACTATCAACAGAGTTGATAACCTACAGAATGACAAATGGATAACCTACAGAATAGGAGAAAATGTTTGCAAGCTATACATCCAACAAAGGACTAATACCCAAAGTCTATAAGGAACTCAAATTGACAGAATAAAAACAAACCCAAAACATAAAAAAGTGAGCAAAGGACATAAACATTTCTCAAAAGAAGACATACAACTGGCCAATGAACATATGAAAGATACTCAACATCACTACTCATCAGAGAAAAATGAGATACTATCACATCAGTCAGAATGGCTATTATTATTAAGTTATAAAACAAGAGACGTTGGTGAGGTCGCAAAGAAAAGGGAATACTCATGCACTGTGGGTTGGAATGAGAATTAGTTCATCCCTTGTGGAAAGTAGTTTGGAGACTTCTTAATGAACTAAAAATAGATTTATCATTGACCCAGCAATCCCACTACTGGGTATATACCCAAAGGAGTATAAATCATTCTACTAAAAAAACACCTGCACTTGTATGTTTATCATGGCATTATTCTCAATAACAAAAACATGGAACCAAACTAGATAACCATCAGTGATGGACTGGATAAATAAAATGTGGTACATATACACCATGTAATACTACACAACCATAAAAAATGAATTTGACCCAGCATAGTGGTTCTTGCCTCCCAGCACTTTGGCGGGCCGAGGTAAGAGGACTGCCCAAGCCCTAGGGTTCAAGACCAGCCTGGGTAACATGGTGAGACCTCATCTCTACAATAAATCAAAAAATCAGCCAGGCATCATGGAATGTGCCTGTAGTTCCAGCTACTTGGAAGGCTGAGACAGAAGGATTGCCTGAGCCCAGGAGGTCGAGGCTGCGGTTGTTGGGAGCCAACATCTATAGCTACATGGCTGAGGCCTGTAAAGGCCCATCTGGAAGATCGCCTCTGACATAGGATATCAGTTATACCTATAATATTGGCGTGTGATTGATGACCAGTGTGCATATATGGCAGTAAAACTTATAAGAAAAATCTCTATACGTCTGATGAAAGGTTATACAGCAGAATGACCTTGTCCTTTCTAAATCTTACTTCTTTCTAGATATTTTTCAAACTTCTATTCTCTGGTGAGTCAACTCTTAAGCAGTTTCCCCTAGAGCTAAGATTAGAGACTAAATTACCATCATAGTCTTATTGCCCTGTTCCTGGCCAGGCAGAAAGGACTGCTATTGTCCCATTACAGGTATACATTTCCTTGCCTTTGTGCTGTTAAATACCGAAAACTGTCTGCAGTCAAAGCCATTAACTTGGCGACTATGCCTTTGTTTCATACCGACTATGCCTTTGTTTCATACCGAAACTCTGTCTGCCTCTGTTTACCTCAGCCCGAGGCCATGTGGCCATCCATTTCCTTACTCAGGAGTGTGAAAGCTACTATATGATTTCTAGAGTAGACTTGTTAGGATAAAATATAATTTATACACTTATAGTTACATTTTAGAGTATATTTGAGTAAACTTATACTTGCTGTTTTGTTTCTTTTGGCTATATCATTCAAATATAATAGTTACCATACGATTTATAAAAGAATTAATGATAAAACATAGTATTAAAGGTCAATCATTACAAAAATTAAAGTTTAGACATAGGAAATTCATTTAAATCATGGTAAGGTTTTATAATTTAAGAATAAGTTGTAGAATTGCAGGACACTACATTCCATAATAGATTAATAGAATAACTGAGTCATTTAAGTAAACTTATAGATTATAGTATAGTGTTAAATTGATACTATTAATCATTGAAACAGTAGGAGTCAGTAAACTTGGATTTAACTTAGAAAAGTTTTTGTATTAATCAGGGTCTGGAACAAAGAGTATAATGTGAATGATTTATTGAACATTGTGGAGAACACTTTGAACAATCTGTATAAAAATTGTATACCTGTGAATTTAATGTAAGTTTTGTGAAACACGTCATGTATCATAGAATTGTAATTGTTAGCTGGGCTCGGTGGCTCAGCCTGTAATCCCGCGCCTTTGGGAGGCTGAGGTGAGTGGATTGCCTGAGCCCGCGGGTTTGAGACCCGCCTGGGCAGCGAGACCTCATCTCTACAATAAATCAAAAAATCAGCCGGGCGTGGTAGCACACGCCTGTAATTCCGGCTACTTGGAAGGCTGAGGTGGAAGGATCGCCGGAGCCCAGCAGGTCAAGGTTGCGGTGGCCGGAAGTGGCCACTGCACTCCAGTCTGGGCGACAGAGTGAGACACCAACTCAAAAAAAAAAAAAAAAAAAAAAAAAAAAAAAAAAAAAAAAAAGAATTGTAATTGTTTGCTGGAAACTTGTAAGTCTCGTGATACGTAATTTGCATAAAGTTTGTACGCCCCCAAAGTGATTGACACACTGATGGAGGGTATGGAAAAAGGTATATAAGTTGGAAGGAGTCAAAATAAAATTTGGCTTCAGTCCTGATCAGACTGTTCCCAGAAGAAATCGCCTCTGAGTGGTCTCTTCTAGCGCCATCTGGATTCTCCGTTGCGGTCCTAACCCTTCCCTCCGTCGGGGCTGGTCCCCGACATATTGGTGCCCGAACCCAGGGACCTGACTTCGGTAATTATAAAAATATACTTTTCAGTTTGTTTCTCTCGTTTCCAGATGGATCTTGCCTAAGGGTGCTGCAGCCCCCCCGGAGTGCGCGGGTAGAGGCAAGTAAGAGTGAATGTGTTATGTCGCCGACGGGACTGTGCGACCCCCTTGCGCCGTTGAGCGTGATCGTTTGTAGTATTAGTGTTTTCGTCGCCGACGGGACTGTGCGACCCCTTATAATATAGTGTATATTGTGAATATTGAAAGTTTGTTTTACAGAAATAGGAAATTGCGGCTCCAAGGAAAGGAGAGCCTATATTCGTATTATGTGTAAAGCTTTGAAACATAAAGGTGTAAATGTAAGTAGAGATAAAGTAAATTCTTTTTTAGACTTTGTACAGAAAGTTGCCTACTAAAGTAAATTCTTTTTTAGACTTTGTACAGAAAGTTGCCTACTAATTTCATTTAAACTCTTTGTCTAAGGTAAAGCAAAAGGCAGATAAAAATTATGAGAATTTCATTTCTAAAATAACCACCACGGTCAAATGAGTAATTACTAACAAAGAGGTAGCAAAAATTTTAGTAAAACAATTGGCTGTTAAAAATGCTAATAACATTTGTTAGGCTTTAATAAGACTGATAAAAAAGACCGGCAGTATAATTGATTATATCAGACAATGCTAACAATAATAATGATGATTAAAAACCCTTCCTTCCTGCCACCCTTGCTGCACCTCTCTCTAAAGTTTTCCTTTAAAAGTTAAGAATACTGAAATAAAGCCTGAACTTAGTCGCACTTTTCTTTTCCTTGTAGAAATGTAGAAAGCTCAAGTAATAATAAACAAATGTATATAAGTAAAGTATAAGTGATATAAGTAATATAAGTAACATATATAAGCAATATATATATAAGCAATATAAGCTATATATATAAAGAATATATAAGTAATATAAATAATATGTCATATATAAGTAAAATAAGTAATATAAGCAACATAAGCAGTATATATATAGCAATATAAGCAATATATATAAGCAATATAATTAATATATAAGTAATAAATAATATAAGTAATACATAAATAATATATAAATAACTTATAAGTAAAAGTATATAAGTAATAAACAAAAGAATATCTCGTTGCAGTCTTGTTTTAACTGTGGTCAAGTCAGATAAATTAGCAGAGATTGTTTGATTAAGCAAGGTATGGCTAACTTACATGGCACACTCACCATTTACTGAGTCTACTCGACTAAAAGCTTTGAGTCCCAATTGCCAAAAAGGCTTTCATTAAGCTAGAAAATGCCTATCTAAATTTCTTAAAATGGTAATCCTTTATTTTTCTTTTTTGGTCTGAACCAAGAGATTTATTAAAGGGGCAGTTACATGAAGGGACTGTAACCGAGAGAAAGCAAGAGAGAGAGTGACAGGGATAGAGAGAGAGAATAAGAGAAAGAGGAAAAATGGTAATCCTTTAAATCAACAACGAGCCACCCCTGAGAGTACCGGACTAAACTTGTGTTCCTCCACCGCAACAATATTAACTCCGGACATTCCGGTAACCCCAATTCCTGTGGGAGAAGGGCCCTCTCCCAGAAGGAATAGTGGGTGTAATATTAGAAAGAAGTTCCTTGTCTTTACAAGAAATTTCCATTATTTCTGGAGTGGTGCATTCGGATTACACAAGAGAAATCCAGGTGCTTGTCACTCCCCCTAACAAAACTGCAGTTTAACAAAGGTCAGAGAATAGCCCAGTTGCTGCTCCTGTCTTATCACAAAACAGGTAAAACTAACTAAGCTGCCTAGAGGTAACTTTAGATTTGACTCTAGCGATGTTGTCTTTTGGGTTCAGAAGGTTACTAACTCTAAACCTTTAGAAGATTTATATATACAAGGAATTAAGATTAAAGATTTGTTGGACACCAGTGCCGATGTTTCCTGTATTGCCGGGAAAATTGGCCTGTTTCTTGGTCTACTCAAAAAGCTCTCTCAGGACTCATAGGCATTGGTCGAGTACCCTCAGTAGCCAATAGCTCTAAAAATTTTAAGTTGGACAGATGAGACCTCAAAAACTTTTGCCCATATGTTATTCCATCTATCCCCTTTACATTATAGGGAAGAGATATTCTTACTCAAATAAGCATGCGTTTATATAGCAGTAATGATAAAGCTTAAGCACAAATGCTGCAGATAGGCTATGATCCCTTTAAGGAACTTGGCAAAGACTGACAGGGGATGCAGGAACCTATTCAAGTTAAAGAAAAGACAAATTAAGCCCAGAGGATTGTAAACAATTTACATTCAGTTTACTCTGAGAATTCAAAAACTTTTTTTCCAGCTCCAGGAGGAGTTAACTGTCGAGGACTAAGACGTAATATGCTATGACAAATATATATAACTCACTTTCCCAGCTTTGGAAAATTGTCTTATTTACATGTGACTGTAGACACATTTTCTCATGTTATTTTAGCTTCAGCAAAAACTGGAGAAGCCTACAAGGACGTGGTACAACATTTATTCTTTTGCTTTTCACAGCTAGGTATGCCGGAGCAACTGAAAACCAACAATAGTCCTACATATACATCTAAATCTTTCCAGCAATTTTACTCCCAATTTAATATTTCTCATTCCACAGAAATTCCCTACTATCCACAAGGTCAAGCCATGGTTGAAAGAGTTCACCAAACTTTAAAAAATCAATTAAGTTATAAGAGGGTGAGTTCAAGTATAGCTCCCCTCACCACATCTTGAATCACACTTTATTTGTTATTAATCATTTAAATTTGGGCTCTTCAGGCTATTCAGCTATGGCTAGACATTGAGATCCAGAAGAAAGTATAAAACCTCTAATAAAATGGAAGTCTTCTTACAGGAAAAGGGTAGAGCCTGCTTTATTTTGTGCTCAAGTTAAACATGTTACTAATCATAATTTTTTCTTATGAAGGGCATTCCAACTCCCTACCTATTTGTTTTTATAATAATTCTGCTTTTAATAATTACCAAACTTCTTGCTTAATGTCTACCTTTAAGTCTCTGAGTACAGAAAGCCCTTATCAGGACAATATCGAGGACGGTTGGCGACTGGAGATGTTAATGCCTGGAGGAACCGCCCCTAGCCGTGCGACTAGAGCTTCATCACCTCTCAGCATATCTGCTTACACCTTCAATGATACGGAAAAGGACTGGTCACTCATACGGCGAGATGCTGGCTTCCTGAAATGGAGAGACCGTGCTTATAACTCTAAGGTGGACTATCCTGTACCCGGTGAAAAACTACATATTAGTGATTGGGGTTTTAATGGCTCTACACTTGCCACAGCTAGAAGGCACCCACATGGATGGGCTATACCCATGTTTCAAAGTTCTCTATCTTCTAATCATTCATTACAAACTCAGCTTTATTGATTGTTTGCAGCAACAGGTCCTGTAACACTTTATTGTCCTCATTCCGGTTTTACAAACTTTTTACAGGCTTGTGTTGATTCCCCATATGTTTTGTTAATTGATAATGCTCATTCTATTTGCTCAGTAATATATAATTATGGTCATTTTAATATTACTTGCAAAAATTGCACTTTAGCTAATTATATTCTAGGTAATCCTTATCAAGTTTTTATCCTTAAACATCCTGCTTATGTTTTTGTTCCTGTTCATCTTCCGGACCCTTGGTATTCTTCTCCAGGTTATTATTTAATAGAACAGGCTACTGCTATGTTAAAAAGACAACATAGATTCGTAGCTGCTTTAATTTTAGGAATTTCTGCATTAATAGCTATTATAGGATCTGTAGCAGCGTCTGCCACTGCTTTAGTACAGGAAGTGCATGCAGCTGATCATGTAAATGATTTGTCTCAAAATGTTAGCTTAGCTTTCTTTACTCAAGAGCAAATAGATGAAGGTATTATTGATAGGTTAAATGCTTTAGAATCAGCATTAGTATACATAGGAAATCAAATATAGCACATTAAGGTTCAGATGTCTGTAGCCTGTCACGCACAGTTTAAGTGGATTTGTGTTACACCCTTGCCATATGATGGTCAGAATGTCAGTTGGGCTGATGTTCAGAAACATCTCATGGGAGTTTGGCAGTCTTCTAATTCTTCTTTAAACATTCAACAGTTACATAGTCAGATTACTGCTATTTCTCAGGCACACTTGTCCTCACTTTCATTTTCTCAACTAGCATCTAGATTCACTTCTTCCCTTTCTCAGTTTGTGGCTTCCAATTCTCTTTGGAATCTGATCTATAATTTCATTGCTATTGGCATGATTGTTCTTTTTCTGCTGTTTATCTTTCCAGCCATCATCCAACTTTTAAGGAAAGCAGTTCAACGTAACTCTGATAATATTCATTTGGCAGTTCTTACTAACAGAGCAAAAAAATAATGTCATCTATCAGCTGGTCATTTATGTCATAAAGGCTAATATTTTGTGTCATCTGTGTCGTCAGCTCACCATTCTTCATTCTCCCTATGTCCCCTCAAGCTTTTACGCTCTTGGTATTCAATGACGGGTAAGAATCCAGCCACCTGGTATGAACCTAAGACAGGCCATCCTCGCGGGGAAGAGAATGTGCTGATGACGGGTAACAACTAGGTGAGGCGAGATCGACCTAAGACAGAAGCCAAGATGCTCAACTGGTTGTTTTAATAAAAAAGGGGGAAATGTTGGGAGCCAACATCTATAGCTACATGGCTGAGGCCTGTAAAGGCCCATCTGGAAGATCGCCTCTGACATAGGATATCAGTTATACCTATAATATTGGCGTGTGATTGATGACCAGTGTGCATACATGGCAGTAAAACTTATAAGAAAAATCTCTATACGTCTGATGAAAGGTTATACAGCAGAATGACCTTGTCCTTTCTAAATCTTACTTCTTTCTAGATATTTTTCAAACTTCTATTCTCTGGTGAGTCAACTCTTAAGCAGTTTCCCCTAGAGCTAAGATTAGAGACTAAATTACCATCATAGTCTTATTGCCCTGTTCCTGGCCAGGCAGAAAGGACTGCTATTGTCCCATTACAGGTATACATTTCCTTACCTTTGTGCTGTTAAATACCGAAAACTGTCTGCAGTCAAAGCCATCAACTTGGCGACTATGCCTTTGTTTCATACCGACTATGCCTTTGTTTCATACCGAAACTCTGTCTGCCTCTGTTTACCTCAGCCCGAGGCCATGTGGCCTTCCATTTCCTTACTCAGGAGTGTGAAAGCTACTATATGATTTCTAGAGTAGACTTGTTAGGATAAAATATAATTTATACACTTATAGTTACGTTTTAGAGTATATTTGAGTAAACTTATACTTGCTGTTTTGTTTCTTTTGGCTATATCATTCAAATATAATAGTTACCATACGATTTATAAAAGAATTAATGATAAAACATAGTATTAAAGGTCAATCATTACAAAAATTAAAGTTTAGACATAGGAAATTCATTTAAGTCATGGTAAGGTTTTATAATTTAAGAATAAGTTGTAGAATTGCAGGACACTACATTCCATAATAGATTAATAGAATAAATGAGTCATTTAAGTAAACTTATAGATTATAGTATAGTGTTAAATTGATACTATTAATCATTGAAACAGTAGGAGTCAGTAAACTTGGATTTAACTTAGAAAAGTTTTTGTATTAATCAGGGTCTGGAACAAAGAGTATAATGTGAATGATTTATTGAACATTGTGGAGAACACTTTGAACAATCTGTATAAAAATTGTATACCTGTGAATTTAATGTAAGTTTTGTGAAACACGTCATGTATCATAGAATTGTAACTGTTTGCTGGAAACTTGCAAGTCTCATGATACGTAATTTGCATAAAGTTTGTACGCCCCCAAAGTGAATGACACACTGATGGAGGGTATGGAAAAAGGTATATAAGTTGGAAGGAGTCAAAATAAAATTTGGCTTCAGTCCTGATCAGACTGTTCCCAGAAGAAATCGCCTCTGAGTGGTCTCTTCTAGCGCCATCTGGATTCTCCGTTGCGGTCCTAACCCTTCCCTCCGTCGGGGCTGGTCCCCGACATGCGGTGGCCATGAGTGTGCCACTGCACTCCAGCCTGGGCGACAGATTTGAGACTCCAACTCACAAAAAATAAAAAAGAAGTCATTCCCTTTGTAGCAATGTGGATGCAGCTGGAGGTCATTATTCTAAGTGAATTAATACAGAAACAGAAAACTGGATACCGCATGTTCTCACTTATAGGTAGAAACTAAGCACTGGGTACACATAAGGATGAAAACAACAGACACTGGGGACCCCCAAAGGAGGGAAGGAGAAAGGGTGATAAAAGATGGAAAATTATCCACTGGGTACTGTGCTCATCATTTGAGTGACAAGCTTAATAGAAGCCAGAACCTCACCATCATGCAATACACCCATGTAACAAACTTGTACATGCACCCTTTGACTACATATTTGAACAGTTTCCAGAACATAGACATATTGACAATTAACTAGGCAAACACAACTCCTGAATCAAACCCTTTCTTATGGGCATGCAGATGTGACTTCTTGCTGAAATGAGGGACACTAAATTTCAGATATGATCAGCTAAAGGCATGCAAAGCAGGATAATTTCATTTGGTTACTAAGTTGGCAAATACTTAAATGGTGAATAATCCATCAACAAGGAATTTAGGTAAGTGAGGCTAGGTATATAAGGGAAGGGTAGGTATAATAAAGAATAAAGTTAAAATACATACAATGCTCTGAGAACCATGAGAAAATCATGAAGTTTTATGAGAATATCTTAAAATATGTAAGAGAATATATCAGTAATGATCTTTCACTTCTTTGATTAAATTTTTCTAGGTTTTTTTTTTTGTTAACTATTCTAAATGGGATTACTTTTTGGGTTTTTTTTTTTTTCAGTTCATTTATTATTGGCATTTCCATGGAAATCAAATACAAATAACTAGCATTCTTAATAAGCAATATAAAAAACTGATTCTGGCCAATGTTCAGCTAATTTAAAAAGTGGAAAAATATTTCTGGTTTAGAAATATTTCTACAAGCTGGGCTCGGTGGCTCAGCCTGTAATCCCGCGCTTTGGGAGACTGAGGTGAGTGGATTGCCTGAGCCCGCGGGTTTGAGACTGGGCAACTTGGCAACACCTCATCTCTACAATAAATAAAAAAAATTAGCCGGGTACGGTAGCATGCGCCTGTAGTTCCAGCTACTTGGAAGGCTGAGGTGGAAGGATTGCCGGAGCCCAGAAGGTCGAGGCTGCAGTGGCCGGGAGCGGCCACTGCACTCCAGCCTGGGTGACAGAGTGAGACTCCAACTTAAAAAAAAAAGAGAACATGCAGACACAGATTGGTGAACATGTGTATGCCTTTGGGGACTAGTCTCCAAAAGGCCCACCCACCACCAACACCTCTGTAAGCTCCTTCTCTCAGTGTCTTATATTTCTCACTGAGTTCCTTCTCTACATAGCTGTGGACCCTTTTGTCCACAGCTTCCTGTTAGAATGTTTTCACCCCCTGGGAATGTATTTCACCCTGGGATGTATTGATACCAATGGATCCTGAGCTGGATGCTGAATTTTATTATCTGTCGATCCTTTCTACATCTGCAAAATGACTGAGGAGGCAGGAACTGTTGTATAATGTCTGTAGTAATGCACAGCAATGTCCTAGGCTTTCATATTCCCTCACCACTCACTGACTCATCCAGAACAACTTCCAGTCCTAGAAGTTTCACTCATGGTAAGTGCCTTATTTTTAAAATTTATTTTACACAATTTTTTAACCTTTTCTGTGTTTAGATATGCAAATACTTATTACTGTGCTGCAATTACCTACAGTATTCAGTACAGTAACATGCTGTAAAGATTTGTAGCCTAGGAGCAATAGGCTATATCATATAGCCTAGTTGTGTAGTAGGCTGTATCTTCTAGGTTTGTGTAAAGACACTCCATAATGTTCAAACAATGATAAAGCTGACAAATGACACATCTTAGAACATCATTAACGAATGCATGATTATAGTAATTAACAGAGATATTCCTTTTTATGGATCCATCTTAAATATTTGATTTACTGACATGAAGAATTGGACAACCATTACGACTCCTATTGTAATACACCTACTGTACACAGACCAATTTTGACCTTTCTGTTAGTGTTCAAATATCAATTATCCTTCTCTGTGAGTTTTACCTTCATTATTTGTTCATATTGTAAAATAAAAGCAAACAGCCAATGACACAGTAATCACTGAGTAATTGCAAAAGGCATAAATCAAAATGTTATGCAAAAACAAATAAGGTTTGGACATGCCTTAAAAATGTAAAAACGTAAAATGAACACATTATATGGATCAATGATTTGCAAGATACCGTATGTATCTCAAACAGAAAAAGAGAGTGATACTTGAGGGATGTAAAACCAAACTGTGTGCCCTAAAATTTTCTTGGGTTATAGCTTTAATAGAGTTTCCTACTGTGGAATGGCAAGGACTTTTGAGACTTTTTGTGCTGAGGTGAAACTGAGCGTCTAGAGGAACAATTTTGCCTAGTTTCAGGAAGCCATTCTCCAAATCAAGTGTAAAGAATGAGAGAGAGTAATTATACTGGAACCTATGCAGAGAGAGTTGCCTTGTGCCAGCATTTTCTACAGATAGGGTCACAGAACCATTGTAGCAGTCCAGAAGAAAAATGCAAGGCACATGGAGATGCCATTTGAATAATCTCAGCCTTCAACTCTTTTAATGTATTAATGACTAAATAAACACACAGGCTTTTACACCACACAGCTGTCTTACAATAAGACCAAGGATGAAGGGCCACCCGTTGGAGATGAAGAAAATGTGTATGAGTAGGTTGAACCAGTCTAACTTAACCCAAACCTTCATTTCTTGTCATCTGTTGCTATTGTGGCTTATAAACTTAATAAATATCATAGTGCACTCTGAATTGTGATATACCGACTTGAGATTTCTCTACTTTACAATGGTGGGAAAGTAACATGCATTTAGTAGAAAGTTGAGGACTAAACTATTACCTTTTATTTATTTATTTCTCTCTCTCTCTCTCTGTCCAAATTCCTAGCCAAGGAGATCAGGGAGTCACACCCTCCAAAGACTCATCAGACAGGATTTTTATTAAGCCCATATAATGAGACTTGCTTTTCAACCTGACTCTGGCATAATGTCAAACAACGGATAAAGAAATAAATAAAAGTATTTTATGACCCTGCAAAGCTGTCTCTTGGGACATTCCAGACTCTGGGCATCTTTTAAGACATGAACCACCTGTTCTTTCTGAAGTCTGCCACTTATGAGGCTTCACCTATATGTCAGGAAGCTTGGCTCCCTCCATATTCCTCAAGACATTTATTTCCTTTATTGATTTCAAAATTCCTTAGTTAAGAGCTTAACTCTTAAGTCAGGACATCTTTGAATTCACCTATAATCTGCAAGCCTCTCCTTGAAGATGTTCTGACTTATGGTTTCTTGTAACTTCTGTCTTCCTAACATACATATAACCAAGCTGAAATTCAACCACCTCTGGCACACATTCTCAGGACCTTTTCATCTGGGTGTCACAGGCCTGGGTCACTCACATATGGCTCATAATAAACTAATTTTAATATTATACAGAGTTGGCATCTTTCATCAACAAAGTGGAGGTTAAGTACCCATATAATCATTATGTTTTTCACTTTCATCACA
The DNA here is from genome assembly GCA_027257055.1 of Cephalopachus bancanus. Taxonomy (NCBI): domain Eukaryota; kingdom Metazoa; phylum Chordata; class Mammalia; order Primates; family Tarsiidae; genus Cephalopachus; species Cephalopachus bancanus. Next base: position 33,881 of record JAPVLO010001815.1, on the reverse strand, counting down.
GCATTCAATAAGTTACATATGATTTTTTATGTTAGATAATTTAGCTGTAGGCTAATGGAAGTGTTTGGAACACATTAAGGTATGTGAGGCTAAGTTATTACTTTTAGTAAGTTCAGTGTATTATGTGAATTTTCAAGTTATTTTCAACTTACAATGGGCTTATCAGGAAGTAAGCCCACCATAAATTGAAGAACATCTGTAATTTAAATGAAACTTTCAATTTAAGAGTATAACACAATTCTCCTCAAATAAATGAGAAACCAACAAGTGTTATGTTCTTTGTGTCCCCAGAAAACCTCCAGTTTTCCTCTGTTGGGAATGACCTTGCCCCTGTCCTTCACTATATAAATATCACAGTCTATAGACTGAAGTAACAGTTTGCTCTCAACATTTAGGAAAGTTAAGAATAGTGGCTCCAGACAGAATACAATAAATGAATGAAAAATGAAAATGAGGAGTACTTTTCTCATAAAAAAAAATACCCTTGAAATTATCTACACGGAGTGTTGAAACTCAGCCTCTGACTTCAGCATTACCTGGCAAACAAATGCCCTTCAATTAGTTTTTAAAAAGGTACCTGCATAATGAACATTTGTATACGTAACCTTGAATTGTACCCCACATCCTTTAAATAAATAGATAAATAAAAATTTAAAAAAAGAGAAAAATCCTTGACATGGCCTTGAAGGTCTGGCGTTGTGAAAAAAAAAAGAAAAGATTTATCCATTAATTGTCAATGTTCTTGGTCTGTTGATTTCTCACATCTCATAAATCTTGAACAAAACCCCTAAAACATTTTTTTTAGATCATCAGATTGCAGTTTTCATTATGTTTATAACAGACTTGTATTGAGTGTCAGAGACTCACCCTATAGAAATGCCTCCCTCATTAGAGATAGTGCTCCTCTCAATACCATTGTGTTCATATTTGTACAATTTGCATTGCAGGTCCTGAATAAGTCTTACTCTGTTCTTTGGAGCCCTGGGTTGTTTCTTTAGGAGAAAATCCTTGTTCAAATCAGACTGAAGAATTCGATCTTCACTAGCTGAGTCACTCAGCAATCTATTCCCATACAAACTATATCACAGGAGTATCAAAGGTTGAGCTTAAAACAATCAACATTGACACAGCAACTAAATAACAAAGGAGGGCAAATGAATTCACAAAAACAAAAATATAATGAACTCACAAGCACGAAAACTTTAAAAAATAGTTTGCTAGTTGAAAATAGGAAATAATAATGATTGCGATTCCCTTTCTACAAGACCTTATTATAAATATATATGCTGTCTAAAGATGGGTGACATTTGCCTACTGGTATATTTATTTCAATAAAAACTGAAAACAGTTTAATCATCACTTTTCAAAGAGAAAAAAATTCCTGTCTATATATTGGTTATCTGTACTAACACACATCAGGAAAACATTTGCAAAAACCAGATGGAAGGAATCAAAGACTCCAGCCAATGTCCACAGCTTTTGGATAAGGAGAAAAGCAAACAATATGACGACATTCACTCTTGCACAATAGCAAGTGGCTGTCTCTGCATTCACAAATGGAGTCTCAGTGTTCTGTCTACCCAGATTAACACTTTTTACACCTTTTACAATTGGAACAAACGAAACAATATAAGAAACTATTACAGCATTTTTAAAGCATGCAATTCTGAGTAAATTTTTTTTCTTGTGGCTCTCAGAAAAGTCTCTGTTCCTGTTATTTTCAACCAGAAGTATTGCACAGTAAATTCCTCAAAAATGCTGAAATACAGAAATGAACAACTGCCTTTCCTACAAAAGTAATATTTCCTTTCAATTAGTAAAGAAAATTATGCTTGAAAAGATGAAAATAATGAAACATCTACTTTGAAAAACGATTATGAATGCATTTTAAATTACAAGAATAAAAAGCATGAATACACAAAACAATAATATATATTTGGTTTTAGATAATGTTTATATGAAATGAAAAAGAGAAAATTGCATACAAGTGTTTAAGACATTTGCAAAAAACAAACAAACAAAAATCAGGAACAAATATTACCAGGAAAGCCTGAGGCTTTAAAGTGTCCTTGATCAGCCAGCTGAATGACCTCAGAGAAAAGTCTTTCTTCTACAAAATAACTGCATTCCTCATTCAACTCCAGAGGGAAGGCAGGGAGCCTCTGTCTTTGCCCAGGAAGACCCCACAGGGAGGCTCTGAGCTCAGCTGCAGAGGCTGCAGCCCTGCCCTTGGTGGGAGTGGTCAGGAGAACTGCAGTCATAGGACATCTGCGCCTGCGCAGGAGGCTTCCAAGGATGTCTGTACAGGTTCCTGCCTCCTCTGCAGCAAGGTTACTGGGGGTGTAGAAAATGCCCCGGATCAAAAAAACTAGGCAAAGATAAATGAGGGTGGACGTCTAAAACAATTCACAGAGAATGTACTAAACAAATAAAGCGAAACAGGGAGTAATACTGGAGTGGTTTTCCTAATATTCACAAGGACATCAAAGACACATGTCATCAGTAATGTTCTAAAGTTCTACGTCATCCTCTTTATTCAGGTTACCGCTGGGAATATTGCTGTATGTGTAAAGCATGTGGGGTTTTACTCTTCTCTTTCTTCATTGTAGAACAGCACATTAAATAACAAAAAAGGACATTTAACACATTTAAACCATGTGTTAAATGATTTATCTTAGAAATGAAGATAATGTGACATATGCACAAAGGGATAACATCCTTTTTAGCACAAAAAGAACTAAAGCAATGAAATAAGAAAAGGAGACATACAAAGTATATAAAAACAAGTAATTTATAAGAGGAATTAATGGGGAAAAGACAGCTTTTTGCAATCAAGGTTTCAGGAAATTAAATATTCATTGGGGAATATCAAATCCATATTTATCTTTAAATTATACACAAAATCAGTTGCAGGTGAGTTATAACCCCGAATATGAGAACAGTTTAATTCAGTACTTAAAACTGACTTACAACTTCATAACCATGGGGAAGGGTAAGATTTCTTAAATTAGATGTAGAAAGTACTTACCAGATAAAATATCTTCTAACATAAGTTTATGGGAACAAAAATTCCAGAGTCAGACTGAGTCATGGTCATGTTCTTCTATTCCTTTCCTGTAGGTCTTTAGCTCAGATTCAGAATTGGGTTGGGAATGGCAATTGTGACTACCCCTTGACGTGTGAGGATTGAATGAATGCCTGTAGACTAATAGCAAGTCTATACTAACCCGAAAGTATTTGCTAATGATGACAGTTCTTTTCTTTGCTTTTTTTTTTTTTTTTTTTAAGTCAAAGTCTTACTCTTTCACCCAGATTGGAGTGCAGTGGCATAATCATGGTTCTCTTTTTAGGCTCAAAGCTTCCTCAGCTTCCTGAGTAGCAGGGACTACAGATGTAGGCCACCATGCCAGGCTAATTTTTATTTTTTTATAGATACAAGGTTTTGTTATGTTGCCTAGGCTGGTGTCGAACTCCTGGGCTCAAGTAATCCTCATGTCTCGACCTCCCAGAGTGCTGGAATTACAGGCATGAGCCAAGGCACCTGGTCATGACATTTTCTAGGTAATTGGAAGAATACATCATTGTTTTATGTCACAATAAAGGAATAAAACCTTGACAAAAAATATGGCAAAAATACTTCTTATGACTGAGAATTTTTGTTACAAAATTACTAAAAAAAATTCAACTTATATATGAATGTTTGTCTTTTTTACTCCATTAATTTAATCAGAGTAAATTATAAGCAAAATACATTAATACATGTACTGCTAAATTTCTCTCACTTAGATTGATTTCTTGAATCACTTTTCAACTCATCTTGTCCATGGTTTTGCCTTGTTATCATCTTTGTTAATCAGAAGCTTTGGTGATTCTGCATTTCTTGTGAGATTCTGTGCTACTCTATGTGAGATTATTTTCCAACCTCCTGACAGATCTTCTGCAAGTTTTGATGTTGATGATATTAAAAGAAGGTGTTGATGAAAGCTTTTTAGAGATTGTACCCCACATTTTAAAATAAAAATGGAAAAAAGTGAGGTGTTTAGATGTACTTCATGCACATTCATATGAAGAGACCCTCCTAAAAACTAAAAACTGTATTCTGACCAATAGTGTTTGACAGCATCAATTTTTAGATAGATCACCATTTGAAAGATGTGAAAAGTAACACTCTAGCATTAGTGGACTATATTGTTTCTATCTATGACTGCCCATTTCTCTGTGTAACATCATGGTGGTGAATTCCCTGTATTCTGGTCTATATTGAGAAAATATGCTCAAGTATATTTTCACATAAATTGTCCAACTACATTTCCATTCTATCTAGCTATACAAATGTTAGATAATTAGAGTACTATTGTAATTTCTATCTTATATGTTGTAAATTATTATAATTCCATTTTCAGGGCTAGAGTTTATACACACTGTCCAGAGGAATCCCTCAGGAGTAACCCAGAAATAAGAAAAACACAGTTTACATGAAAGAGATAATTTTGCAAACTACAGTTCAGGAAATACATTGAGAAGGAAGACAAAAATGGCCAAGAAGTGGTTGAATGCTTGCGCTGGGTATAAGAAGCTCTGCTTCAATTTTAGAAATATGAACAATAATTCCTATAAGCTACATTCCAAATTCAATTATTCGACTTAGAACAACAGAATATTCTAATTTTTTCTAATTCCTCTTTTTTTTTTGATTTGGAGTCTCATTCCATCACCCAGACTGGAGTGTAGTGGCTGCCCCCGGCCACCGCAGCCTCGACCTGCTGGGCTCTGGCAGTCCTTCCATCTCAGCCTTCCAGGTAGCTGGAACTACAGGCACGCGCTACCACGCTCAGCTAATTTTTGATTTATTGTAGAGATGAGGTCTCGCCAACTTGCCCAGGCGGGTCTCAAACCCATGGGCTCAGGCAATCCACTCACCTCAACCTCCCAAAGCGCTGGGATTACATCATTCCTCTTTCTAATCCTCTGAGTGGTGATCATACAAAATGCTTTTGGTTATTCGCTGCGGTAGTAGGTGTTTTATGGTTTTCATAAAATTTCTTGTCCTGCTCACTTGTTGCTCTGGTCTGTCAACTCTTTTTTTGATACTTAAAAATGGAATACATGAAACCTGGTACATGTTGTTTAGTAGGCTATAGGATGTCATATCTTCCATACTGTCAGAGGGTAGTGTTTGGAGACTCCGTACTTCCTCTGTGCCTGTGATGTCATGTTAGCACACTTTTGTGACTACCATCTGTTCTCTCTTAGCTGTGAATACTCAGAGCTCATTGAGCCTCATTTGCCACTTAGACATGGTTCTGTTCTTGTCTGGATCTACTTGTCCCTCTGATGTTTTTAATGATGACTTGTCCCTCTGATGTTTTTAATGAATAATTTGGTGAGGGATGATATTTATAGCATACATTATAATATACCGTAATGAGTGAATTCACATGAAGAGGAAATGTGGATTTGACAAATAATTAGGTCTTGTAAGAATTCCTGTTACAATGAAATGAACAGAATAGAACTCCATGTATTAAGATGATGGATTTGGCTGGGTACAGTGGCTAAAGCCTGTAATCCCAGCATTTTGGGAGGCCAAGGCAAGAGAATTGCCTAAGTCCAGGGGTTCAAGACAAGCCTGGGCAACTTGGTGAGACCTCGTCTCTACAATAAATCAAAAAATTAGCTGGGCATGGTAGTGTGTGCCTGTAGTTCCAGCTACTTGGAAGGCTGAGGCAGTGGCCATGAGCATGCCACTGCACTCCAGCCTGGGCAATAGAGAGAGACTCCAACACACACACACACAAAAGGATGATGAATTGAAGTGAGGCTGCACTTTCTCACAGGAAGAAGTATGAGCTTGGAAGAGTTAGGAGGTTTCTTAACTTACAAATGCCCTGAATAACATTATCTACTAGCCTGGCTTCAGATGTGAGATGTGTGGTCCATGTGGATTGTGAGATTTTGTCTCTCACTCTAGATCGCCAGGCCTTAAGGCTATTTTTCTCACTGAAGCTATGAAACTTGATGTGGTGACTACAGTGCATGATAATGGTCTGAAAAAAGCAATCATCTTGACATTTTAGATTTCTATGGAAGTGCAATCAGCAGTCCCAGGTTTTTGTGTTCTTTGTAGGCATTGTTCCTGGAAACAACTCTCTTCCTAACCAGCAGAGTGATGTGCACTGAGAACAGGGAGCTTGAGGGATGAGTGAACAGTTCTCCCTGGGATGGGATTGCCTTTTTTGTCCAGCATAAATGCAGAGTAATCATTCAGTCTACAGCCAATTCTTAGATCATGCCAGTCAGGTTGAGGATCTTGTGCTATTTGTTATTTATTTATTTATACCAGATTTGCTCCAATGTGCACAGAAAATTTTGAATCACTCAGTTAACTTCTCCTGCCATAAAACTGTTATCGAGAGGTAAACTTCTAGGTTGGTGTAAGTAGGGATTGACTTAGTCCACAATGTTTATAAATTTTTCAAAAAAATTCACTTACGACCGTAACAAATAACTGTTCTGTGGTTTTTGGGATTGACAATGTGTAATATAATTCCACAATGTGTCAGAAGAATATATGGTCTCAATGCATTATTAATGTAATCTTTAGAAGGAAAGTAAGTTATCAAGGGATTATCTCAAAGTCTTGGAGGTACAGTTGTCATTTAAAAGTTTAAAGAAGGAATCCATGCAACAAAGAAACACTCTACTAAGTGCAGAAATATGACTTATGGTCCCTATCACTGGCATTTCTCAATCTTGGCCTCTAATGTCCAGAAGTCATTTATTCCAAAGTGCCTTTATTGGTACCCCGAATATACACTCTCAATGTCTGAAAATGAGTTGTTTTGAGATATATGAGACCCACGCACTTACCTTTGAAGAGGTGATTACTGACATTCAGTGTGCTGACAGGTAGTAGGGAGTATAGTGAAGAATAAGAAAAAGGAGGAGAGTCTCTGGAGTCTTTGTTTAGAATTGCAAATAGATTTTTAAAAGTTTTTTTCTTTCTTTTTTTGATAGTTTGCTGTTACATTTTTTAAATTAAATTTTATTTTATTATAGAGGGTTCAAGTAGGCTGCGTGCAGGTGAAGTTTGGGCCTTCAACTGACCCTCACTCCCCCAGTATAGGACCAGTTACCCTTTGTGTTGTTACATACCCTGTCTCCTCTTCTCTTTCCCCTGGCAGTGTCCCACAACTGCTGATCCCTCCCTTGTGCTAATGTGATTACTGTTCTGGTCCCACTTATGAGTGAGAACATGTGGTATTCAGTTCTTTGTTTCTGTAATAGATCACTAAGTACGATGGTCTCCAATTCCATCCAATTTGCTGCAAAGTGCATGATTCTGTTCTTATTCATGGCTGCATAATATTCCATCATTTATATGTACCACATTTTCTTTATCCAGTACACTTTTGATGGGCAGTAAGGTTGGTTCCATGTATTTGCTATTGTGAAAAGTGCAACAGTAAACATGCATGTGCAGATGTCTTTTGTAGAATGATTTATATTCCTACAGGTATATTCCCAGGAGTGTGATTGCTGGATCATATGGAAGGTCAATTTTTAGTTCTTTTAGGAATTACCACACTGCTTTCCAAAAGTGTTTTTCTTGTCAGTGGTTTTTTTTTTGTCCTCCCCTTATATGTTTATTATCAACTGAGATGAAAGTTATTTGTTTATGCCTGTGGTTGTTTATTTTTTTAACCAAAATACTTTTTAAAAAATCCTAAATGCAAAATAATTTAAAATATACAAGAAAATCAAACTTCTCAACAACAAGATTACAAATAACAATATAAAAATGGGCAAAAAACATGAAGTCAATTCTCAAAAGAAGGCATATATATGTGCAGAAGATATATGAAAAAATGCTCATACATCTGCAATCATTAGACAGATGAAAATAAAAATCACAGTGAGATGTAAACTCCCACCTGTTAGATTGACTATTGTCCAAAAGATGAAAGATGAGTATTGGTGAGGATGTGAAGAAAGGAAACATTTGTACACTGCTGAAGGTATTATAAATTATAACAGCCATTTTATAAACAGCCTGAAGATTTTCCAAAGCACTAAAAATAGAATTACATATTATCTAGCAATCTTCCTCCTGGATGTATAACCATGTGGATTGAAATCAGCATGTCAAAGAGCTGTCTATTCGCTCATGTTTATCTCACATTATTTATATAGCTAACTTTTGAAAACAACTGACATGCTCATTAATAAATACATGAATGAAAAACTGGTATATATACACAAGGGGATATTTATCAACATTAAAGAAACAAAATGTTGTCATTTGGAACATCTTGGATAAACCTACAGTGCATTATACTAAGTGATATAGCCAGATACAGAGAGATACGTACTGTAAGATCTCAGTTATATGTGGAATCTTAGAAGTTGAATACACAGAAGTAGAGAGTAAAATGGCAGCTAGCAGAGGCTGATTTAAATGGGTGGATGGGGAAGGGAGACATTGGTCAATATGTACAAAGTTTCTGTTAGACACGAGGATTAATTTCTGTTGATCTATTGCATGGCATGGTGACTATCGTTAATAAGAATACACTCCATATTTCAAAACAGCTAAAAGAGGATTTTTTTTTTTGAGTTGGAGTCTCACTCTGTCACCCAGACTGGAGTGCAGTGGCCGCTCCCGGCCACCGCAGCCTTGACCCACTGGGCTCCGGCGATCCTTCCGCTTCAGCCTTCCAGTAGCTGGAACTACAGGCATGTGCTACCACGCCTGTCTAATTTTTGATTTATTGTAGAGACGGGGGTCTCACCAAGTTGCCCAGGCAGGTTTTGAATCCATGGGCTCAAGCAATCCACTCACCTCAGCCTCCCAAAGGCTTGGGATTACAGGCTGAGCCACTGAGCCTGGTTAAAAGAGGATTTTAAATGCTTTTACCTCAAAGAAATAGTAAATATTTGAGGTAATGGATAGGTTAATTATCCTGATTTGATCATTCCACAGTCACATATTCTATCTATCTAATCAAAACACCATATTGCACCCCATAGAATATATGCAATTATTATCTTACATTTTAAAATAAATAAATAATTTTATATTTACTTTAAGGTACACAGATAACACAGTTTCACATATATCCAGATACTTGAAATATTAACATCTTACATGCCAAAATATATTTATAAAAACTAAGAGACTGACACTGGTTCAAACCTATCAACTGAACTACAGATTTTCTTCATATTTTGCCTGATTTATCATTAGTGTCATTTTCTCTCCAGGATCCAAACCAAGAAACCACATTAAATTTACTGTAAGGTGTATTAATTATTTATTGCTGCTTAACAAATTTCAAGAGGCAAAGTATTTCAAAACTACACATAGTTTACTCACAGTTTCTCAAGGTCAAGAATCCAAATGTAGTTGATAGCCAAGCCTGAGGTCTTAGTTGAAAGTTTAACTGGGAGGAGTAACTTACAAGACATATATAGTTGTTAGATATTAATTACCTGCCTAGGGTGAGATAACTTCAATACTGGATTACAGTAAACTTTAAAAAATGAGTGAGAATACTTTACTAATTCTTCTTCCAAGAGAAGAAAATATAAAAATGGAAAAGAGAGCACAAACACTTCACAAAGGGTTTTCTGAGGTTAATTTACCCTGATATCATAATTGAATATATATATATTGAATATATATATATATATTACAAGAAAGGAAAGAAAATACAGACCTTATAAATACAGAGACAAAATCCTGAAGGAAATACTATCAAACCACAACAGCACTTATACATAGGATTATAAAATATGAATGAGGGTGTATATCCCAGAAATGCACTTTTGATAAAATATACAAAACTAATTAGTGAAATACACTCTTTTAATAGATTAAGAAAAAAAAAAACTCCTTTAATGGTACAGAATAAGCCTTCGACTAATCCAAAGCCCATTTATGGTAAAAACAAGGGGAAATTCAGTATATAGAGAACTTTCTTCACTTAAAAAGGACAACAGTTTGAAAATTACATAACAAGACCAGGCACAGTGGCTCACAGCTATAATCCCAGCACTTTGGGAGACCAAGGTGAAAGGATTGCCTGAGCCCATGGGTTTGAGACTAGTCTGGGCAACTTGGCAAGACCTCATCTCTACAAAAAATCAAAAAATTAGCCGGGCGTGGTGGCACATGCCTGTAGTTCCAGCTATTTGGAAGGCTGAGGCAGAAGGATTGCCTGAATCCAGCAGGTTGAGGCTGTGGTAGCTGTGAGCATGCCACTGCACTCCAGCCCGGGTGGCAGAGTGAGACTCCAGGTCAACAAAACAAAACAAAACAAAAACATAACAAATATGGTATCATGAAAGCCTTAGTAATTTTTTTCAATATTAGAAGCAAGTTAAAGAGTTCTACTCTAACCACTTCTAATCAACATTACACTGGAGGATGCAACTAGGGCAGCTAGGCATCCTAAATGGAAAGAAGGAAGACAAACTATCTCAATTTGCAAATGATATGATCTTGTGATCTTGTTTATTAAAAACACTAAGGAATCCACTAAAACAAGATTATGATCTAGAAATAATACAGTAATATTGTAAAATATAAGGTTTGATTAAAAAATCAATTGTAATCTATATGTGAGGTCTGACTATTAAGTTCATGAACTTGCTACCGCACATTTATGTTGGTAGCATTGTACAAAGAACTCAGTAAAGTTTCTTTTTTTTTTAGATTGGAAAATATAGTTTATTTAGAAAGCAAATTAGAGAGAGGAGAGAGAGGAGATAGAGAGAGAGAGAGAGAGAAGATTCACCTCCTCAAGGTAGGGTAGGGGGCCAAAGTTTAGGAAAACATGGCCTGGCTATCTAGTTCAAAGAACACATGGCCAGACCACAGCTTAGCAAGGCAATGGCCCTCAGTATAGCTTCATAACTTTGGAATATCAGTGTCTCACAGCTGTGTTCATGTCATCATATGGTGGTGTCTTGTTGAGTGGCATTCATTATTGCATGTTTTTATGTGCCATTGTGAGAATGTCAGAGCTTAAATTAGAGCAATGAACAAACATTAATTTTTTTATTAAACTTGACAAGAGTGTAAGTGAAATCAGGGAAAGATTAGGATGAGTTTATGGGGATAATTCCGTGAAGAAAACAGCAGTATACAAATGGATTAAATACTTTTTTAGGGTGAGAAAGCAACACTGAAAAAGAAAGGTAGGGATGACAAGTAATGAGAAGAACTGGCAAAAATGTTGCAAAAATTCATTGAATTGTGCATCAAAATCATTGACTGGTCTACATATAGTAGGCCAGATAAACATCAATAGAGAAACTGTTAAGAAAATCTTGACTGAAAATCTTGCATGAGAAAGGTGTATGCAAAAATGTTCCCAAAGAAGCTCTTACATCATGACAGTGTACCAGCTCACACAGCACTGTCTGTTAGTGAGTTTTTAACCAGTAACCAAATAACTGTATTGGAACATCCTCCTTACTCCCCAGATCTCACCTCTAATCACTGTTTGTTTACCCAAAGATAAAGGAAATATTGAAAGGAAGAATTTTGATGACATTCAGGACATCAAGAGTAATATGATGACAACTATGATGGTCATTTCAGAAAAAGAGTTTTAAAATTGTTTTGATGGGTGGACTAGATGCTGGCATTGGTGCATAGCTTCCCAAGGGGAGTACTTCAAAGGTGACCATAGTGATATTCAGCAATGAGGTGTGTAGCACTTTTCCAGGAAGAGTCTGCAAACTGAATCGTCAGACCTCATACAAGGAATCAATCTAATAGAAAACTATTTTCTAAAATAGCATCAAAAAGAAAATTCACTTAGGGATAAATTTAATAAAAAACGTGTAAAATATATACACTAAAACCACAAAATGTATTAAAATATAATAAGTTCTAAAAATATGAAAAGCAGCTCATGATCCGTGATCAGAAAACTTAATATTGTGATGACAGCAATACTTTCTAAATGGAGCTGTAGATGCATTACAATCTCTGGATACCTTAATTATCTTTAAAAAAGTTTACAGTTATTGACAAGCTGATTCTAAAGTTCACTGGCAATGAAAGTGTTCTAGAACAGTCAAAACAATCTCAAAAAGAAGAACCACGTTGTAGTATTTGACTTATACTTCTTGGTTTCAAACCTTACTACAAACTGATAGTATTTAAGACATTGTGGTACTGGTATATGGATAAACATATATGTTATCAGAAAATAATTGAGCAGTTATAAAGTAATCCTTAGATTTATTGTCAACTGATTTAACAAGAGGTAAAGACAGATCAAGATGGAAAAGGTATTTTTCCAATAAACATTATTTGGAGAAGTGGATTTCCACATACAGATTTCAACGTGCACTGTATACATAATTGACTAAAATGAATCGCAGACTTATAAACAAAAGCTAAAACTACATAACTCATGATAGATAATGCATGAATCAGTCTTTGTAGCCTTAAGTTAAACAATAGTTTATAAAACATTATACCAAAATACTAGTGACAGTAGCAAAAAATAATAAATCCAACTTGATCAGTATCATAAACTTCTGTTATTCAAAGTACACCATCAAGACAACCGATAGAATGGGGGGAAATGTTTGCAAATCATATAACTGGCAGGGTCTATTGTCCACAATATGCAAAATAGTCTTAAAACTCAAACATGTAAAGAAAAATACCGTAATTAGAAGTAGGTAAGAATCGGGCACGGTGGCTCATGTCTATAATCCCTGCACTTTGAGAGACCTAGGTGAGAGGAATGCTTGAGCCCACAAGTCCGAGACCAGCCCGGGCAACTGGCGAGATCTTATCTCTACAATGAATTTAAAAAATTAGCCTGTCATGGTGGTACGTGCCTGTAGTTCCAGCTACTTGGAAGGTCAAGGCTACAGTGACCATGAGTGTGCCACTATGCTCCAGGCTGGGCAACAGAGTGAGAGTTCAATTCAAAAACAAAAAGTAGGGAAGCTGTGAGAACAGATTTCTTTCCCAAAAAGTAATACAACTGTATAATGCAAAGATGCTTAATTTTAGTTAAATGCAAATCTAAACCATCATAAGATCCACTTCACAAATCTTAAAGACATATTCTTGAGAAAACTAAGCCAGATACTACACAATGGAATACTACACAGCCATAAAAAAGAACAAAATCATGAATTTCGCAGCAACCTGGATGAAACTAGAGTTTATAATACTGAGTGATCTCTCACAGAAACAAAGATCTGAGTATCACATGTTCTCACTCATAAGTGGACCTTGAACACCTATCATAATACTATAAGAAAAGGACTGACAGTGGCGGGAAACTATGGGGGAGGCAGGGAGGGGAAGGGAAGTGGAATTAACGGTAGTCAATATCTGTCTGGGGACGGGGGGACACCCCTTATCAATGACGGGGGGACACCCCTTATCAACAAGGGTGCCTGAACGATGCATATTTGTATACCTAACTCTTAATTGTGCCCCACAATTTTAAAATAAAAAATGTTAAAAAAAAGAAAGAAAAACTAAGACAGTTTGAAAAACTAAGTACTGTGCAATTCCATGTATGTGACATAGTGGGAAAGGTGAAATTATAGTGCTAATAAAAAGATTAGAGCTTACTAGGACCTTGTGAGAGGAATGTTGAAGTGGAGAAAAACATATTTCTTTGTCACTGCAATTATTCCCTATGATACCAAAATGTTGTATTAATGCTATTATTTTTCTAATTGTACAGACTTGTAAATCACAGAGTAAATCTAAATGTATTTAAATTAAAATCATTATTTAATAGATTAGGGGAACCCATGGAGAAACTTTGCAAGTAATGTGTTAAATAACCTCACGGATGGGAGTGGGGGAAGGGGACTGACCTGAATACTCTAAAAAAAATGAATATTCTAAGTCTAAAGGCCAAGGGAGTTGTCCATAAGCTCTACTGTTTCATTGGTAAAGTTTTTCTTATGGAGGTATGGATTACCCAATCTGAAACCACTAACCATGTATTTTGGGACTCAGTGATTAAATAAAACCCGACTCTCTCTGTCAGAGTGGGAGGTTATATACAAGTAATAGAAGTAGTTAGATTGATTAGTATTTTACTAGGTTAGATTTATGTCGTGCTAGATATATTAGCAGGAATTCATGTTTAAATGTATATAGATATACATAGACAAATGTGAAATATTTTTGGATTTATGTATATATATGAGTTATTATGCACACACATATTCCTTTTAGCTGACAAAGCCTATCATCATCAGACTCCCTAGTAGCAATGAGTACATCTACTGCCCAGACCTATGTTCCAATACCTAATTCACCAATAAAAATAACTCAACTTTCTTGAAAAAAATAGTCAATACTCAACTTCAGTGGGGGAATCAACACAATTAACTTGGGACACCTTATAGTGCCAGAAAATAATCAACTGCTGGGCAATAATACAACTAACCAACCCACCAAAGAAACACAATCAACTGCAAAGATGTAAATATCTTAAAATGATATAAGATCTATCTGTGACTTACATGGAACAATCTGAGTGAGAGAATAAGTGAACTAGTATAAATATAGTGCAAGGTAAGTATTATGATTTAATGCAACATTCTATATGATACAAATAAATGATTGAATAAATAATAGCAAATGAAGGATAAAGTATATATTGCCCATAGTGAAGAAATTCAATTGATATTTGCAGAAGCTCAGCTCATAGGAAAATAATTCCCCACTTTTTAACTATGTGCTGTGCATAGTGACTTATTTTTGAAAGTACAACATGGAAAAGGAAAAAAATATTAATTTTGCAGTGGAGAAACTTGACCAAAATGATCATGTGAAAATGACCTAATTAATATCAACAATAAAGTACTTTGATAATATATGCTTTAATATGGTGTAATGAGAAAAGCAATTCCCCATTTTGAACTTCCTCCCTAAGTCCATGATTATGAATGCATTATATTCAACAGTAAGAGACATTAATATACAATATAAAAATATCAATTTGCTTTCCGAGGATATTCATACAACTAAAAAATACCCTCGTGAAACTTATATACAAGTCTTAAAAATATTTGTCTACCAAAAGAAAAAGCAAGAACATATATTTCCAAGAAAGGCCTGCAATGATAACAGTGCTTGGCCAGCAAGCCTAATGATTGTTGAACAAATTGATTGTTTATAAAAATAAATGTCTATACCACCAGATACTCAGAAGGCTAAGATAGGAAAACCACTTGAGCCCAGAAGTTCAAGATCAGCTGGTCACTATAGCAAGACCCCATCTCTAACAAAAATAAATGAATTAAATAAAAAATGAATGTGATTTGCAAACCAACCTGGGAGGCATCAGGGAGCGGGTAGTCTTGTCCATGCAGATTCCACAGAACTCGGTAGATCAGCAGTTCCTGGGCAGCCAGGCCTTTGGTGGGGCTTGGTCTGGAGAAGTAGTACCAAGTCCACTGAATCTTATCTGCATTAGTGGGATGCACCATGGATGTTAGCTTAGGTACTAAAAAATAGAGCACAAATGGTGCTGGTTGATTGTCTAAGATTCACAAGGATGTCAGAGTTGCATGCAATGCCCTAAAGTTCTAAACCTTCCTCTTTATTCAAGGTACAGCTGGCAATATTGTAGGTGCAAGGTAGGCATGGTTTTACTTCTCTCTTCATTATGAAATAGCACATTGGTTAAGAGGACATACTCTGGGAAGAAAAAAATCCTTATGTTAAACAAAGTCTCTTACTAAGAGTGGTATTTGTACAGAGAAAGATACATGAGCTAATACAAAAATAAGAACAGAGCTCAGAAACAGACTAAAGCACATGTGCACAAAAAATTTCCAAGAAGGACCAATAGGGAAAATGGATTTTTCAATAAATGTTCTAGGAAATAATATACCTATAGGAGAGAAGTAAAATTTTATTTTAATTTTACAGAAAATCAATTTCAGATGAATCTTTGACATAAATACATGAACAAATTAATATAATGTTTAGAACCTAAGTTAGGAGCATCATGTCCATGGGGTAGAGTAGGATTTCTGAAAATAGTCCTAGAAAATATTTACCAAATAAGAGAAAAAATATACAAACAGTTGTGATAAGGACTCTGGAGACTGACTGAGTCAAGCTCAATATTCCTCTGTACCTTTCATGTAAAACTTCAGCTCAGATTCAGAATTGGACCATGGGAGTTTTGATAATGCCTGCCTCTTGAGAAGTTGTGATGATTGGATGACTAATAACACACATAGTGTGTGGACTAATAGGAAATCTATATTAACCATGAAGTAAATATTCCCTAATACTGACCAAGTTTTCTATGTCATTGCAAGATATATTATTTCTATCAATTGTAAAATTCACCATTACTCTGTATGTCACAGTGAAAGAAAAAAATCAATAGACTATCACATAGATATTTCTTAGTCTTTAGAATATGTAACTAATTATTACTGAAAACATTTCTTTTAACTTATGTAAATGTGGAAAAGACAACCCTTGTACACTGCTGGTAGAAATGCAAATTAGTACAGACAGCAAAAAGAGAGTTATATGAAAAACTTATGGAAGTTTCTCAAAAATCTAAAATACAACGACCATATGATCTAGCAATTCCTAGTCTGGGAATGCAGTCAAAAGGAATTGAATTCAATATGCTGTTTGTTTTATATGACTTCTATGATTACATAAGATAAAAAATAAAAGTAAAATATGTGAACAAAAGTGTTTCTGAAATATCTTTCATAAGATCAAGCTCTTCTGCATCACTAGTAAACTCAACTTTGCATGATTTTTCCCATGTTATCATCTTTTGCGCTAATTAGTTTTGTTTGCATTATATTTCTTGAGAGAGTCCTGTGCCACTCTCTGTGAGATTATCTTTCCTAACTAGTGACAGTCCCTTAACAAGTTTTGGTAATGATGCTGCCAGAAAATGTCAGTGGAAGAATTTTAGATCAAGCTCTTGAATGTGTACACAATGACAACCACATTACCTTCTTGCCAATAGTGTTTTTACAATATCAATATTAAAACATATCTCCATTTGAAAAATGTGCAAATACAAACTTTAATATAAATGGAACACATTTTTTTTTTCTGTGACTGCCCATTTCTCAGTGATAAATCATTGCGGCTCATCTGCTATATTCTGGTCCATTATTGAGGAACCATGCTTGAATATATATATATATATATATATATATATATATATATATATATATTTTTTTTTTTTTTTTTGAGTTGGAGTCTCACTCTGTCACCCAGACTGGAGTGCAGTGGCTGCTCCCGGCCACTGCCGCCTCGACCTGCTGGGCTCTGGCGATCCTTCCACCTCAGCCTTCCAAGTAGCCAGAATTACAGGCATGCGCTACCACGCTCGGTTGATTTTTTGATTTATTGTAGAGATAAAGTCTCGCTGCCCAGGCAGGTCTCGAACCTGTGGGCTCAGGCAATCCACTCACCTCAGCCTCCCAAAGGCGCGGGATTATAGGCTGAGCCCCCGAGCCCGGCTTGAATATATTTTTATATAAGTTGAATAACGAACTCCATTTTATTGTCTACCTGGATATTATAGATGGTAGAGTTATTATTGTATTATTTGGGCTTTTATTTTAAGTGTGAAGAGGTGACTTTATAAACTGAGGTTCAATAAATCCATTGAAGACCAAGCTGGACATTGCAAACATTTACTTTCAAGTGTCCACTGGAGTAATAGCTTTCCAAAAACTCTTAAAGTAGCATCCTAAAAATTTATGTGCTACAGGGGTGCAGCCTCTGCTGAGCAGGGCCTGAGTTGTGGGGAGGGAATGAGAAAAGAAAGACAGAGAAACCATGGGATTGAGAGGGCTGCCCCTCAGGTATCCATGAGAGAGAGAAAGCAAATTTATTTTTACCACATGCCCCTTATATAGGACAAAAAACACGCAAGGAAGTTGTATGTTAATGTATGAATTAAATCACACAGGCAGGGTAAGTATCAATGACTAAACTATGCATATTTTAACATTAATGCTAAGCAGGGTAATCCCTTAAGATAGCCTCCAGGCTAGGCATGGTGGAGGTCATGCCATTCTGCTATCCGCAGAATAACAGCCAAATGTGAGGGGAGATGAAGAAAGTATAGGCTTGGTTCCCTGAACACAAACATAAGGACCTTGTCAGCTTATGTTCTTGTTTCCTTCAATGTACTAAACATAAAAATATGAACAATAATCCCTATAAGCTGCATTCCAAATTCTATCATACAACCCTTAATATTTGTATATCTATATCTTTCTTCTTTCCCACACATCTTTCTAATCACATAAATGGTGATCACACAAATCACTTTATGATTGGTCATTACAGAAGTATACTCATAAAATGTTTTCCTCTGTTCACTCACTTCAGTTTTGTGTCTATCACTAATGCTCTCTTAACTATGAGCACTTAGAGCTCGTAGATCCTTTTTTTGCCACTTTAATGTGGGTCCCTCCTTTTTCACATCTCCTTATGTTTCCTTCATGGCATGCCACTCTGACTTTTTTCCTGAAGAGTTTGATGAGAGATGACATAGAGTATATATCATAATAGACTATATGCATGGAAATAAAATGTTTGACAAGCCACTGTGCCATTATGGAAACTTCCTTTATAATGAAATAAAGAGAATAACCCTCCATTTTTGAAGATGAGGAATATAAATAAATATGTCCTTTCTCAACATGTGAAATATGTGCTCAGAGATATTAGCATGCTTCTTGAATTTACAATGCCTAAAATAGCAGTACCAAAATAACTGCTACCCTAATATTGGAATTGAGAAATGTAGGTCAGATCAGCTTTGTCTCTCACTCCAGGTCTCCAGACCACTGAAGATAGTTTTATCGCTGAAGCTATAAATGTGGTGTGGAGAATATATACCATGATTACAACTAATTTAAAAAATACAACTCAAAACAAGTGTCTTGATCTTGTAGATGTCGATGGGAATGCAGTGTTCAGGTCTGAGTCTTTGTAGGTTTGTAGACATAATTCCAGAATGCAACTCTGGTGTTCTCCAGCAGGGTGCTAGGGACAGTGGCCAGGGAACTGTGTGGACAATCCTCTCTGCTGTGGGATCTTTGTTTATCGAGTACATATGCAGAGTCATCATTTTGCCTGTGTCTGTCTCTTAGATCCCTGCACAGTTGTGTTAGGGATAAACTGTATCGAGCTTGTCTTTTTCTTGCAATAAGCTTCTTGTGCCTATGTTCAACATAGTATGAATAACTTAGAAAACAATATGTCAAATACCATTGACAGAAAAAAACACTTATGAATACATTTATCAAAATTAGTGCAAGATTTGTAAAGTGAAAACTAAAACAAACAAATAAATAAAAATGGACAAAGTCCTAAATGAATGCAAAAACACTGATAGTCATTGCTTAGAAGGTTTAACATTGTTCAGACAGCAATAATTTTTAAGTGTATCTATAGATTTAATGCAAGCCTTATAAAAAATCCAGCTGACATTTTTGGCCTTAATTGGCAAGCTGATGTTAAAACTCATATGGAAATGCAAGAAGATACAGAACAGTCAAAGCAATCTTCAAAATGAAGAGTAAGTTGACCTATTTAATTCACAATTCCTGATTTTTAAGCTTACTATCAACTGATAGTAATCAAGACGTTTTAATACTGGTTTAGCTGATAGTAATCAAGACATTTTGATATG
Source organism: Cephalopachus bancanus (assembly GCA_027257055.1). Classification (NCBI taxonomy): domain Eukaryota; kingdom Metazoa; phylum Chordata; class Mammalia; order Primates; family Tarsiidae; genus Cephalopachus; species Cephalopachus bancanus. Next base: position 14,175 of record JAPVLO010001815.1, on the reverse strand, counting down.
GGTTAATTGCATAGAATTGAGTGTCCATGACATAATCCTTACATTTAGGGTCAACTGATTTTATAAGTTTCCCAAGTCAATTCAATATAAAAATATTTTTTCAATAAATATTTCTGCCACTAGTTGATATTTATTTGCAAGTCTGACTCCTCCTTCATATAATACACATTGATTCAGCATGGATAGCCTGACTACATTTAAGTACTGAAAATGCCATACTCATAGAATAGAAGATAGGAATACATTTTCATAACCTGGGGTTAAACAATGCTTTCTAAAATATTGCATCAAAAGCACAAGAGACAGAAGAAAAAAATGGATAGATTTTAATTTTTTCATTAAAAGAACACAATCAAAACTAAATCTGAAACATGGGAGGAAATATTTATAATTCATATAGCTGATGAGTCTATTATCCAAAATACAACTTAAAAAATACAACTAAAAACAAGAAGGGAAATATCCAAGTTAAAAATGGGAAAATTATTTAATAGTCATTTCTCTAAAGAACCTATGCAAATAAATGTCCAGTAAGTACATGAAAGGCTGCTCAATGCTTTTTGACATTAGGGAAAAGCAAATTTAAACAACCATGAGATACACATTACAAATCTAAAAGGCATATGGCTAAATGAAAAACTCAAGTGTGAAAAGGCAGCTTAGTGTCTAATTTCATTTATATAACACTCTGGAAAAGGCATAGGTACAGAAATAATGAACAGATTAATAGCTTTTCTGTGTTTGTAAGAGAGAAAGTTGAATACAAGCAGTGAAATTATTTCCTATGATACTTTAGTGGTTGATACATTATACTGAATCCTACAGAATGTTTAAACACAAAAATGAATCTAAATGTATGTAAAAAAACTTTATTTAGTAGGTTGGTGGTTATATTATATGCAGATAATGTAATATAACTGTATAAAAATGTATGAAACAACCACACTGGGAAGTGGGGAAGGGTCTAACCAATGTCACAGAGGAAATAAATAGATATTCTAAGTCCAAAGGCCAGAGGATTTTTACATTAGCAGTGTATATTAGTTGGTAAAGTTGTTTCCTTTGGGGATACGAATGAATTACTCTTAAAACCACTATGCATGTATTTTGGGAAGGAATGATAAAGTAAATGGAGCCAAATGTCTGACTCTTAGAGTCATTGGTTATACATGAATAAGTGGAAATAGGTAGGTGAGTTTGTGGTTCTGAATTACATCATGAGGTACTGGAGATATTAGGAGAAAATTTAGGTTTAATTCAATATAGATACTTATGAACATGTGCTAATATACATATGTTTATATTTGTGAGTCAATATACGTAGATACATATGATAAATATCTTTGCTCTGTCAGCTACAAGACCTCAAATCCACACACAATGAGTATACTTGGCGTCCAGATCTTTGTTTCAAACTCCACTTTCCAATAAAATAAATTTTGCTTCATGAAGAAATGGTGGATGCTAGTCTTGGGTGGAGAAAAAACACAATTATGCTGGAGCCTTTTGTAGTATCAGAAAGTAAGAAAATGTTAAATAGCAATACAATGAACTACACAACAGAAAACTATAATCATGTGCAAATTCACATTGATTTAGGAACCAACTGAAAAATCTTCCAATGGCTAAAAGTGGAATTTTCTAAGCAATAACAACAACAAAAACAACAAAAAAACTAGAATATGTAAAATTTAAAGTATTCATGTTGCTATACATAAATGACTAAATACACTTATAACAAATGGATTAAAATAAACAAATTGTCCATGCTAAGGGATTGCAAATATTTTGTAGATTCTCCGTCCATAAGGGAACATGACTCCCCAATTCTTAAGTATATGCTGTGAAAAGTTGCTTATTTTAAAAATGTATACATGTAAAAGGGGAAAAGAGTAACTTTACAGTGAAGAAAGATGATGAAAATTACCTCACCAGTTGATCAACTTAACATCAAGAGTTATGAAGTATGTTGATAGTATGTACCCTTGATATGATATGATGAGAATGGCACTATCCTCTGTGATCTTCTCTCTTCAAACTGTTAAATCCTGCCCAATTGTGAGAAAAACATTAGAGAAATTCAAAATTTATGGTGTAAAAATCATCAAAAGTGAGGAAACTCTGGTAAACTATGTTAGGCATAGGAGTCAAAGGAGACATGACATCTAAATGTGATGTGGTATCCAGGGTGGTATCCTAGAAGAGATAATGGACATTAAGTGAAAACTGAGGACATCTGAATAAAGTATGGATGTTAGTTCATGAAAATGTTTAATATTGGTTTGTTAATTGTGAGAAATGGGTCACACTAATATGAGAGGTAAATAATAAAGGAAACAGTGTCAGATAGAAGACAATTCTCTTTACTATCTTTACAATTTTTCTCTCAATCTAAAACTAATTCAAAATAAAAGTTTATTTCTAGAGTCACTGCTGAGCTTCATAGAGATTATCAACAATATTGTTTATGCTCCTTGAGTGAATTTCCAAAAATTCATTCTCTTTCTTATATGCTGAAATTAACTATTATTTTGAATTCTATACTTGTCTTTCTCTGGTTTTTATTTATAATTTTTTGTTTGTGTTGTATTTTTAGTTAATGGTTTTTATAGACTTCAAAATCAGATAAATTTAAGTGTTTAACTCATGTTCCTAGTCTAATCATGAGAAACCATTAGTCAAATCCATATTGTGGGACATTTTACAAAATACCTGACTGGTACTGTTTAAAAGAGTAAAGATCATAAAAACAGAGTGATCTGAGAAACTGTTCTAGACTGGAAAATATATGATGTGGAAGGTAGAACTTAAGGTGATGCCTGGTGATCCTCACAACTATGCATACAGACCTTGTGACCGAATCTTCTCCCTGTGAATTTGAGTAGAAACTGTGATTGCTTTGATACAATAGAATACTGCATAAATGAAGGTATGCCACTTGGGTAATCATGTTACATAAGGTTGTGATTTCTATCTTGCCTACAAACTATTCCCCTTGCTGGCTTTGATGAGCCATGCTGCTATGTGGGAAAAGTCAATATAGGAAGGAGCTGAGTTCAGTCTCTGGTCAATAGACAGCAAGGAACTGATGTCCTTGGTCTCACAGCTGCTCTATAGTTTACAATTTATATTTTAAAATAATCCAAGCTTCTTTTCTAATAATATTATAAGTTACACAGATAGTATGAGTACCTTGTAATAAAAATTACATTTGTTCCCTCCATTTACTTGAATTATTGCTGTTATTTATTTACATATATAATCAAATATTCATATACATATTTATAAGACATATATAAGCATATCCAATATTTTATGTATATTGCATTGTATTTTAGCTGGTAGATGATGCATATAAAAAATAAAAGAATTTTTTTCCGAAGGCAACCACTAATAAAAGTGAAAAAGAAATGTAGCAGATGTGTGAAAAAAGAATATGTATCTTATAAAATGCTCAATTAAAATGAAAAAAGAAAGAAAATATAGAACATGACTAGCAAATATAGATATTGATTCAGCTATAACAATAATCATTTTGAATGTCAATAGTCTAAATGCACCAATAAAAAGGGAGAGTGAATCAAAAAACAAGACCCAACTACTGTATTGTCTTCAGTAAACTCACTTTAATTATAACAACACATATAAATTAAAAGTAAGTGACTGGAATAGAATACACCATGCTATAACTAATCAAAGAAAGCAAGAGTAGCTATATTAATGATATACAGAACAAACTTCAAAGCCCCTTGCCCCCCACAAAGTTAGCAGAAATAAAGAAGAGTATTACATATGAGAATGGAACCCTCTCCCCCAAAAGACAGCATTATCGTTTGGAGGGTGGGCCTCCTATAGCACAGGCTTTGGATTCAATGTGTTTGCCTTTTTCCTGATGGGAAATTTACAGCTCACCTACCCACATTGTACTGAGTGTTCAGCAGTGTTTGAACCAAACTTGCATGACCCCTATGCCCTATCCTCCCTCTTCTCCCAATCTTACCCCAAGTGATTTTGTTGTTGTTGTTGTTAACCTAGATGAAAAAAAATCCTTAAAGGGAAATGTTTGCCAACTGGAAGAGGTGAAATTTTAAAAGAGGATACCAAAATTGAAGTGTTCAAAAACTGTTTTTAACAGTAGGAAAAGTGTCTCAACTGATGTATTGCATCAAATGGATAGTGCTTTGAAGGTGATTGGAGCTATTATTTTTATTTTTTAATATTTTCTTTTTTTTTCTTCTTTTAATATGTGGGATACAATTCAGGGTTAGGTATACAAATGGTCATTATGCAGGTACCCTTGTTGATGAGGTGTGCCCCTCCCTCCCTCTAGCAGTTTCCCTCAACTGCCAATCCCACCCCTCTTCCCCTGGCAGTTTTCCACTAGCCAATTCCTTTCTTATAGTATTATGATAATTGTTCAAAGTCCACTTATGAGTGATAGCATATGGTACTCTGTTCTTTGTTTCTGTGCTAGATCACTCGGTATGATAGACTCTAAATCCATCGAAGTTGCTGTGAAGTTCATAAGTTTGTCCTTTTTTATGGCTGCATAATATTCCATTGTGAATACGTACCATATTTTTTTTATCCAGTCTAGCTTCTCTGGGCAACATGGTTGGTTCCATGTTTTTGCTATTTAACAGAGCTGCAATAAACGTGTGTGTATAGGTATATTTTTTGTAGTAATGATTTCAGTTTCTCTGGGGATATTCTCACTAGGGAGATTGCTGGGCCATATGGAAGGTCAATTTCTAGTTCTTTCAGAAATCGCCATACAGTCTTGCAAAGAAGTTGCACTAGTTCCCAGCAGCAGTATAGAAGCATTCCTTTTTCTCTGCATCCTTGCCAACATCTGTTGTTATTTGTTTTATTAATGATGGCCATTCTTACGGGGGTTATGTGGTATCTCCGTGTGGTTTTGATTTGCATTTCTCTGATGATTAGTGAGGTTGAGCACTTTTCATGTGTCTGTTGGCTGCCCATATATCTTCTTTTGAGAAGTGTCTATTCATATATTTTGCCCATTTTTTTATTCTTTTAATTTTTAATTATTATTTTTTATTATAAAGATGTGGGGTACAATTCAGGGATAAGTATACAAACATTGATTATGCAGTTACCCTTGTTGATGAGGTACAGCCCTCCCTCCCCTAGCAGTTTCCCTCAACTTTTTGCCCATTTTTAAATGAGGCTGTTTGTTTTTTTCTTTTCAGTGTGTTTGAGATCATTGTAGATTATAGCTGCTAGGTCTTTGTCAGATATACAGTCGGCAAATATTTTTTCCCATTCTGTGGGATGTCTCCCTGCTCTCTTGATGGTTTCTTTTGCTTTGAAGAAGCTCTACAGTTTGATGAGGTCCCACTTGTCTATCTTATTTCTTATGGTGTGTACACTTAGGGTTCTGATCAGGAATTGGTTACCAGTTCCAATTTCCATAAGGGTGTCTCATATATTTTCTAAGATTCTTATAGTTTGAGGTTTTATGTTTAGGTCTTTTATCCATTTAGAGTTAATTTTTGTGTATGGTGATAGTTAGGAGTCTACTTTCAATGTTCTGCCATGTGATCAGACAGTTTTCCCAGCACCATTTACTGAATACGTTCACCTTCTCCAGTGGTTGTTGTTGGAGGCTTTGTCAAAGATGAGTTGGTTGAGAAACTGAGACTTTGCTCCCAGAATCTCTATTCTGTTCCATTGGTTTATATGTCTGTTCTTGTACCAAGACCAGGCTGTTTTGATTTCTGCAGCCTTATAGTAAAGTCTGAAGTCTGGAAGTGTGATACCTCCTGCTGTGTTTCTTTTGCTAAGGATTGTTTTGGCTATTCATGGTCATTTATGTTACCATATGAATTTCTGTATTGTCATTTCCAAGTCTGAGAAGAATGGTGTTGGTAATTTAATGGTTATTGGGTTGAATCTGTAGATTGCGTTTGTTAGGATGGACATCTTAACAATGTTGATTCTTCCAATCCATGAGCATGGAGTATTTTTCCATTTGTTTGTGTCTTTTTGGATTTCTTTGACCAGTGTTTTGTAGTTCTCATTGTAAAGGTCTTTCACTTCTCTGGCTAGGAAGATGCTGAGGTATTTCATTTTTTGTGTGGCTATTGTGAATGAAATTGTGCTTTTTGTTTGGTTCTCTGCAGGCTTGTTGTTGGTATATAAGAATAAAACTGTCTTTTGCACACTTATTTTGTACCCTGAGAATTTGCCAAAGTCCTCTATCAGTGCAAGCAGGTTTTGGACAGATTCTTTTGGATTTTTGAGGTATAGGATCATATTATCAGCAAAGAGGGATAACTTGACCTCCTCTTTTCCTATTTGGATACCCCTGATTTCCTTCTCTTGTCTAATTGTCCTATCTAGGACTTCCAACACAATATTGACTAAAAGAGGTGAGAGTGGGCAGCCTTGTCTTGTTCCAGTTTTCAGGGGAAATGTTTCCACTTTCTGTTCATTTAGCAATATGTTAGCTGTGAGTTTATCATAGACGGCACTTACTATTTTGAGGTATGTTCTTCTATACCTAGGTGTTAGAGGGTTTTTATCAAGAAGGGATGCTCTATTTTATCAAAAGCCTTTTCTGCATCTCATGGTATAATCATGTGGTTCTTGTTTTTACATCTGTGATACACTTAATTACTTTTATGGTCTTGTGGATGTTGAACCTACCCTGCATCCTGGGGATGAAGCCTATTTGGTCATGGTGGATAATTTTTGAATTGGATCCAATTTTCTAGAATCTTGTTTAGAATATTTGCATCTACGCTCATGAGGGATATTGATCTGTAGTTCTCTTTTTTGTTGGATCTTTACTGGTATCAGTGTGATGTTAGCTTTGCAAGATGACTTATGGAGAATTTCATCTTTCCCAATTGTCCTGAATACTTTCAACAAGATTTGTATCAGCTCCTCCTTGTACATTATGTAGAATTCTGCTAGCCATTTGGTCCAGAACTTTTTTCATTTTAGATCATTTTCTTATGACAAAGTCAATTTCCTGGGTTGTTATTGATCTATTTAGTGTCTCAATGTCTTCTTGTTTCAACCTGGGGAGGTTGTGCAATGTCAGAAAGTCCTCCATTTCGTTTAGGTTATCAAGATTCTTTCCATATAGGTATACATAGTAATCTCTGATAATATTTTGTATTTCTTTGGGATCAATTGTGCTTTGATCTTTTGTATTTCTGATTGTGTTTATTTGGGCTTTTTCTCTCTTTTTCTTGGTCATTCTACCTAGGGGTCCATCAATCTTGTTAATTCTTTCAAAGAACCAACTTTTTGTTTTGTTGGTGTTTTCTATGATATTTTTGTCTTCTATGTCCTGTATTTGGGCTGTTATTTTTGTGATTTTGATTCTTCTGATAAAGTCAGGGTTTTGACAGTCTTCTCTTTCTAGCTCCCTTAGGTGACTTAGGCTCTCAATTTGTGATCTTTCCATTTTCTTGAGGTATGCTCATACAGAAATATATTCCCTCTTAGAACTGATTTCATGGCATCCCAGAAGTTTTGGTAAGATGTTTTTTCATTTTCATTTGTTTCCAGGAATCTTTTAATTTCTGCTTTGATTTCAGTGTTGACCCAGTAGTTGTTCAGCATCATGCTGTTTAGTGTCCATGTCTTGGTTGTCTTTGGGAAGTTTTATTGGTGTTGATATTTATTTTTATTCCACTGTGGTCTGAGAAGGTGTATGGCAAGATTTCAGCCTTATGGAATTTTTGTATTCTTGATTTATGGCCAAGGATGTGACAGATTTTGGAGTACATTCCATGTGGTGATGAACAGAATGTATAGTCTGTGGTTGTTGGGTGGAATAATCTGTAGGTACCTGTTAAGTCCATTTACTTGAGTGTCAAGTTTAGGTTCAGAATCTCCTTGTTGATTTTTTGCCTCAATGATCTATCTAGGGTTGTTAGTGGGGTAATCAAGTCTGAAACTATTATAGTGTTAGAGTCAATATCTTTTTTCAGTTTACTTATTAGTTGCTTTATAAGTGCTGGTGCTCCTGTGTTGGGTTTATATAAGTTTAGGGTGGATATTTCTTGTTGAAATATTGAACCTTTTATCATTAGGTAGTGTCCTTTTGTATATTTTTAATTTTTGAGAACTTAAAGGTTGTTTTGTCTTATATTAAGATTGCAACTCCTGCCTTCTTTTGTGATCCATTTGCCTGGACACTCGTTTTCCATCATTTAACTTTGAGTCTGTTGCATCCCTTGTGGTGAGATGAATTTCCTGGATATAGCAAGTAGTTGGGTCATGGTTTCTTATCCATTTTGCCATTCTTGGTTTTTTTAGTGGTGCATTTAGTCCATTCACATTCTGACTGATTATTGAAATGTGATTGTTTATCCCTGTCATGAGGTTCTTATTAAATTTTTTCTTTGTTTGCTTGTTCTCTTTGGCTTTGGGGTTGATGTATGTTTGTGTTTTCAAGTTTGTTGTTGTGCTGTATTATCCATTGATTCTGTGCTCTGCTGTTCTTTTGGGAAGTGTGTGGTCATTCCTTTTTTCTTTCTTCTGTGTATCATGCCTTTTTACGTGTCTCCTGTTGAGCTGCTCTTAAGGCTGCATAATCCTTTAGGGATTGAATGTCTGAGAAGGATTTTAATTCTACATCACTGACAAAGCTGAGCTTGGCTGGGTAGAAAATTCTTGGTTGAAATTGTTTTCCTTGGGGACTTTGAATATTGGACCCCAGTCCCTTCTTGCTTGTAGTGTTTCTGCCAATTCTGTGTGCTGCTATTCTGATTAGTTTTCCCTGGTAGGTAGTCTGACCTTTCTCTCTTGATGCCTTTAGGATTTTTACTTTTGTGCCTACTTTGTGTCAGCAAATTACTATGTGTCTAGGAGTTGGTCTGATGTCTTGTGGGGGTTCTCTGTATCTCTTGTACTTGGCTGGTCACCTCTTGGTGAGATGTGGAAGGTTTTCTTGAATTACCTCCTGGAATCCTTGCTCCAAGGTGTTCTCCATTTCCTTTTCTTCTTTTGGGATACCAATCAGGCGTAGATTTGACCTCTTGATATAATTACGCATCTCTTGTAGCTTTTGTTCTTTCTTTCTGAGTCTTCTTTCTTGTCTTTTACAGATCAGGTTAATTGCATGTTATGGTCTTCAAGTTCTGAGATTCTTTCTTCAGCTAGATTAATTCTGCTTTCCATGCTTGTCATCTTGTTATTTATTTCTTGAATGGAATTTTTTATTGCCAAAATTTCTGTTGCTAGTTATTTTAGTGTTGCATTTTATCTTTCTTGAGTCTTATTCACTCTTTCCATCCATTCCCTATTCCCCGTTGTATTCTGGGGCCAGTCATTGGTGGCTTCCATTGTTTGGGCTCTGAGGTCTGATTTTTCAGGAGGTTTCTCTTTATTACACTTGAAAAATTACCTGTGACCTTCTTTTGGTTTTTCCTTATTTGTGACAGATCTCTTGCTTTTCTCTTTAGATCCCTTATTCAGTGATAGTGGGAGAGGCTTTCCCTTCTAATGTTTGTTCAGCCCTCCATTCTTTCCTGTTCTGGGCTCTGGATTTGTTCTATTTTGAAGCATGACTGTGAGTTGGAAGCTTTGCTGTCTCCTGTAGTCAAATAAGGTAGGGGATGGAGAGCTAGGATTCATAAACTACTTTCAAATTACAACGATCACTTATTGTGGTATGTGTTCCCTGAGACTCACTCCCCACCACCACTCTATATGATAATGCAATGGGTATGTGTATTCCCTGAGTCCAAGATACAGTGACAGCAATGTTGAGCACAGAGAAAAATAGAATGAAATATGATGGGCAAGAATTATAAAGAAGGAAAAATAAAACCACAGAACAACGAAAGCAGAAACCAAAGCAAAAAATAATTGAACACACACACACACACACACACCCTAAAACAAACTGAAATAACAACAAAGTGGAACATAACAACCACCACCACCAACAACAAAAATCCCAGGAAACTGAACACACACACACTCCTAGTACATAATGAATGGAGAAGAAAAACAGAAAGACTGGCAAAAAACAAACAAAGGAATTCAGATTGAACCCTCACACATATATTGACACACAGCTTAAACTAAAATAAATAAATAAATAAAAAATTAAAAAGAGAAGAACAAAAGAGCAAAAACAAACCAACAACAACAAAAAACTGAAAGATGAACATTCATTCACATGCATATATAAATAGAAAACAAAAGAAGAAAAAAAGAAAAAGATAAGAAAATAAAAAGGTGGGATGTAGATCACACCTTCACATACACATTCACGCACAAAGGAAAAGTATTTAAAAGTAGATGAACTAAGAACAAACAGGCAAAAAATTAAAAAAATACAAACAAACCAAAAAACCCTGTGCTCCTATGGCAGGCTCTGTTAATGTTCCTCTAGTCTCTGCTATTTCTTGCAGAGCTTCCACCTCTTTTACTTTCTCCCCAGTGTCCAGAGCAGGGAACGAGGAGGGGCAGTAGGAGTTGGTGGGGCTGCAGTCCTCCCCTCCCACTCTCCTATGGTCAGGGAGATCCCTCCAATGGGGAGGTATGGGATTCTCTCTTCCCCAGGTATGTACTTGCTACTTGTAGGGGTGCCCCAGTCAGGCCTATCCTGGAATGGAGTTCTCCTATTGTGACTGATGTCCAAGCTCCACCCGAGGTTTGTCCTTCTCAGTCATGCCCCAGCTGTGTGGGTCTGATGTTCAGAGGATTGCTGTGGAAGAGGGTGTTGGATCAGCCCCAGACACCCCACTGATCTCTTTGGAGTTCTTCCTTGTCCCCTGCTGGTCACACCCTTTGTCCCATGGCTGACAGGGGGAGGAGTGCCTGAGACTCAGCACTTGTCAGGTCCCTCCCTGTAGTTTGTGCTTTCAGGATATTCCCACTGGGTCATGATCAACACTTGAGTAGTTGATCTGTCAGTCACAGAGATCGGGTCTGTTGTTTCGTGGTGAGCAAGTTGTAGCACTTTCCTGCCCCATTTTTAAGATGTTGGTGAAAGACCTTTTTTATCTTCTCTGGTGGGCCTCTGCCTCTGGACTCCCTCTGCAGCCCTTGCTGCCAGTGTCCAACGAGGCACTGAAGTGATGAGGCAAAGACTGGAGCCAGTAGTCTCTTCTGCTGCAGTGGTTAGGCAGATCCTAGAGCTGGTCATTTTTCCCTCCCACTTCTTTGCAGGGAAGCTTTTGTCCATTAAAGAAAAAATGGTGCTGGGCTTCTGTGACCTGGGAAGCACTAGGGACCAAGCAGAGAAGCTGCAGCACCGGCTGCTTCACCAGGAGTGCCCTGGCTACTTGCTCACAAGCCCCCACTTAATCAGTCTTTCTCAGCATTTTCTTCCCAGGAAGTGTTTTGTTGATTCAAAAAATAAATGGTATTCTGTTTCTCTGCCCTGGGAATCGCTAGGGTCCAAGCCAAGCAGTTGCAACAATAGCTGCTGCACCAGGAGAGGACTGGCTGCTAACTCTTTAGCCCTCACTTATTTAGCTACTCACATGCCCACTCACTCACCAGCACATACACATTTTCCATACACTCACTCACTCACACCGGGACTCACATAGTCTGACTGGCTTTGCCATCATCTTCACGACACCCCACTGGGACTGAAGTTTAAATGCAATATTTTATAGATAAATTCCAGTTTTTTTGTGATCCCCTCATATGTATCCAAAGGTCAGTTTTCCAATGAGATATAACAGTCCTTAAAGTGTGTGCAATGAACAGAGTGTCAAACTATGTGAGGAATAAACTGACAAAACTACAAAGAGAAAGAGATAAATCTATAATTATAGTTGGAAATGTCAACGCCCTCCACTAGAAATGGAAAGACCCAACAGGCAGTAAATCAGTAAGCACGTGGTTGAATTGAACCTCATTATCAACCAATGGGATAAAATTTACATTTATAATTACTTCATCCAATGACGTACAGAACAGGGTACACATTGTTTACAACCCCATGTAGACCACTACCCAAGATAAATCACATTTTGAACTGTAAAACATAGCTCAACATCTTTAAAAGAATATACATCATACCATGTCTGCTCACAGATCACAATGACATTGAGCTAGAAATCAATAACAATATGATAGTCAGAAAGTTCAAAAATGCATAGAGATTAAGTAACTCACTTCTATATAAGATATGGATCAGAGAAGAAATCTCAACAGATAAAAAATAACTAAATTCAAATAGAAACACAACTTATATTGCCAGTAGTGGGACTCTGCCAAGGGAGGTGGGGCACACCTCATCAACAAGAGTACCTATACAATGCATATTTTTATACCTAACCCTGAATTACACCCCACAACTTTAAAATAAAAAATTTAAAAAGAAAAATGAATTTTTTGAGGAAAAAAATTAAATGGTCAATAAGTTAGCACATATTTTTGGAGATTTATTTCAAAACCAAATTTAAAAATTAGTCGGGCTCGGTGGCTCAGCCTGTAATCCCATGCCTTTGGGAGGCTGAGGTGAGTGGATTGCCTGAGTCCGCGGGTTCAAGACCTGCCTGGGCAGCGAGACCTCATCTCTACAATAAATCAAAAAAAAAAAAAAATCAGCCGGGCATGGTAGTGCATGCCTATAATTCCAGCTACTTGGAAGGCTGAGGCGGAAGGATCACCGGAGCCCAGCAGGTTGAGGCTGTGGTGGCTGGGAGCATCCACTGCACTCCAGTCTGGGCGACAGAGTGAGACTCCAACTCAAAAAAAAAAAAAAAAGATAAATTCATTTCTGTTAGAATAAATAAAATTCTCAGACACAAAAAAGAAACACAACTTATCAAAATTGTGTATTCAATTAAAGCAAAGTTTGGAAGAAAATATATAGCATTGAATACATGTATTAGAGAAGAAAATTTAAAATCAATCATCTAAGTTTTTACTTTAGCAAACTAGAAAAGGAAGAGCAAATTAAATCTAAAATAGAACAGATATTTTAAAGACAGCAAAAACAAAGGAATATGTTTCAACATTTAAAAATGAATATTGATAGTTTAATAGCCTTCAAAACATAGAAGTATCCAAAAGTACCATGGAAAATACAATATTCTAAGCAATATTTTTGCTTATGGACATGGAAAGGTGACTCCCCTCTAAAACGAAGAGATCGTAATTTTCAGACATGATCAGTTAAAGGCATATAATGTGAGGCAATTTTCAATTGTTTACTAATTTGACAAGTTCTTTAAACATTAGTAAACCACCAATAAAAATTTTAGGGAAGTAATTATTACTATGCACATAATAAAAGTGTACATGGCATAAAAATAATTAAGTTAAACCTTAAAGTCTGAGACACACACGAGGAAATCATGACCTTTGTAGGAGAATATCAAATGGCATGTAATAGGATAGGCAGACAGAGGCAGGTAAGTATGTGGATAAACTTAGAAAACATCCTGTAAAGACCTGCCCACCATGGCCCCCTCTGCCCATTGCCTCCTTAGTATGTCTCCTGCTTGCTTCTCCTCTGTCTCTCCTTTGGCCCCCCTGTCTCGGGCAGCAGCAGTTCTCTCTCATCCACACTTCCGTTAGGCTGCTCTTAGCCTCAGATGTCTTTACTCTGAGTGACAAGAACTGTCCGCTTTAAAGTTTTTGATCATGCATCCCACCTACATCTGCAAAATGACTGAAGAAACAGGAATCTGCATTCTGGATAGGATGGGGGTCTGAGCAAAGGAGAAGCGGTTGTTAACAAGCACATCCAAGTCCCTGAGTCTGCCAGTCTACCAGCCTGGGGTTCCTCTCTGCTCTTCTCTACCCTTGTTCCTCCTTAGACTCAATCGCTCCTGGCAATGCCCAGTAGTTTCTCTGGTGGGAAGGGTCCATCCTCACTCATTCTTTCTTCCTAACAATCAGACCTCATAGCCTGGGGGTACAATTCTAAAAAATAAGACTCAGACACCCAGAATTCCTCCCTACAGAATACATGTTTCGATGAGCTATCTCTGCATCACTTCCTGACCTGTCCTCTCTCGCCTGCCCAGTCCCAACACGGTCTGCCCTTCTGCTTCTGCCTCCTCACATATCACTGATCCGGGCAGTCCTTCAAACCCACTGTCCTCTTCTTATTCCCTGCCCTGTGCCATGGACATACTTTTTCCTGTTCTCTTTCTCTCTCCCATTTGCTTGACTCACTGCTTCTCACTCTTTAGACTCTCCTCCAATATTCTTTTT
>JAPVLO010001814.1:0-90851 GCA_027257055.1 Cephalopachus bancanus | reverse complement strand
ATGGAATAGAGTTGAGATATTGAAAAAATGAATTTAAAAAATGAAGCTTTTTCCTCAAAACAAAACATTCTGTTTCATCGCCTTCTTTCTCATAAAAAAAATCCAATTTTGAAATATTACAAACTCATATTTCTTTGCAAAGGGTAATCTTACCTTCCTATTTTGTACTCTTCTGTCTCTGAACCATAAGAAAGTGGGCTCACATAATAGGTATAAATGAAAAGAAAATCTGCAAATCTATTCCTGGGCAATTTTCAGATAACCAAGAGGAAGTGGTGTAATCGAGGCTGCAATAACAATTTTAGACTCTGCATAAATATGAGCAAATTCATCTACATTTCCTCATCTGCATTAAACTGTACAGATTTTTCTGGAGATTTTGTTATATGATAATACGTTGGAAATAAAAAATAATACATCTGTGCTATAATGATACATAATATATACAGTATAATAATGAAGTATTTGGATTGAGTTTGAAAAATTTTACTACACACAGAAACGGCAGTCACTTGGGAGAAGTGTGTAATCGCATCAGGAAAATTGCAGACAGATGCTGTGTACCCGCCCCCACCAGTCTCTCAGCTGATCTCAGTTAGGGATGTCTGCAACTGTGCCTCAGACCTGCCTGTTCATTTGTACCCCATGCTACATTTGTATCGTTTGCCCTAGATCCCCATAATGGAATCAATGCTCCCTGGATTAAAGCTTTAATGGATTCCCTCAAGTTTTGGGGAGTTCTCGGGAAAACCTCCTGGCACCTAAGGTCACTGAGCGTGGGGCCAGATAACTTCTGGCTGTTTCTGAATAAATGTCTTGTGAAAACATGGCCAAGGCTCAGGCACCCCCTTTCCCGAGCTCCTGGTCAAAGCACTGTCTTCACAGACCCCAGGCATCACAATAACCTCTAGAAACATAACCAAAGTGAGATGGTAAGGTCACCTTTTCATGGTCCATGAAGACACGTAACACATCCCTCCCTGTTTGTTTTATTTACATTTCAGGTATAGACACATTTTAAAGCACCAAAAAAATTTAAAACCTTTAAAAAAAAGAAAGCTGACTTCATTCAGAAAACTGTAGAATAAATTCTAGTGAATAATTCTGTTCTCAGGTCACACATAGTTTCTTGTCATACTCTTTCCCACATCATTTGCCTAAAAAGGTATCTGAGCAAGGAAAGCCCCCAAACCCTTGAGGAGGCAGGCTCTGGGTTCCAGAGAGTTTCCTTCAGAAACTAAGTTTCTTCCCTGAAGTGTTTCCCAGGGCTGCTGGGTCACTTTGGGTGCATGATGCTATTACATATTAGCAGAGAAGGGAAGGAAAAGACGAGAAGGGTGAGGGGGGAAATGTGAACTCACCTGCAATGGAGTGTTTTAAATAAGCAAATAGATCATTATTTTTACAACCTGAAAGCCTGCTCTCTGTTGTGTAACATCTTTCAGGAATCGTAGGCTTCCCCAAACCATTTCCAGTTCCAGCTATTTAAGACAGCTGACATCTAGACAGCAGAAAAACCAACAAGTGAGAACACCGATGAATAAATTACGGTCCTGAGTCATAAGAACCAATAAAGTAGGAGGAGAAAATGTAAGAGTCTGAAGCCCAAAAACAGATGTCACCACTGACACCGGAGAACAACCGTTTAAAACTGAAACCGTGCCAGGAAATTTCAATAGCTGTGTTACTTGCTTTGAGATGTGGAAATTTTTACTCTCCAAAGGGTTGGCATAGTACAGGTTGTTTTGGGAAATCTGGAGGTGTTCAAGGAATGGGGGAAAGTCAGCAATAGGAAAGTAATCTTGCTGCTTGGTTACTCCACAAACAGAATTAAGAGCTGTTACGGGCATATGTTATTTTAAATGGAACTATTATATTTTAAAATTAGACAGAGCTGCTGGTTTACAGTAAGACATGGAAGAAGGGAGGGGGAAAGGAATAACAGAAAAATAAAAAGAAAGGTAATGGATTATTATTATTATTGTTGCTGCTGTTCCACTCAAAATGACTACAGCGGTGGCCTGCCAGTTCTCCACTTACATAACCTGACAAGGGTATTTCAGATTCCCAGTTGCTTGGCAACCTGCCTTTTATGTTTAAGCCATTTAAATGTATTCACCTTTTGAATTAGGTATATTCACAGATGACTGGGCAACAAGAAAGAGCCCCTGGCAGGCCCAGAGCCCCCAGGAAGTGTAGAATCAACAGAGTGTGTGGGGAGTGGGTCTGGTCAGAGAGCCTGACAGAAAATATTATACATTTAGGCCTGAAAATGAGAAATTGAGATCAGCATACAAAGTCTTTTGCTGCTTCCAAATGAGCTCCTACCAGATTAAAGAGTTGTTTCTGGTTCTCTCTTTTCAATGTTTCCTTCTCCTGTCCGAAAATCTTCCTGTAGGTCTTTGTAGCATGGGCCACAGCAGCAGCCAGAGATGACAGCTTAGAGGTGTGTCCCCCTGCCCAGGGGTGGGGCCTGCTGCTGCCCAGTGGGGCCTGGCATGGGAAAGGTGCCCTGAACCACCATGCTTCTAGTCAACTCATATGGAATTGAGGGTCTCACCAGACATCCACATCACAGAGGAACCCCACATCCAGAGAGTTACCAAGTTCTGCCACTTCTACCTCCTAAATCCTTTTTGGATACTTTTCATTCTCTCCATTCTTGTTCCTTCAAAATATTCAGTGACTCCTTATTGTGCTCAAGATAGAATTAAGACTTCTTATTGAGGCACAAGGGGCTCCATGATCTGCCTTCTTGATGGAGAGATGATCACCCTAAGCCATAGCCCCCACTGGCACTCCACCCTTATCTGATATGCTCTGTTCTGTTCCTCCTCTTTACACAGGCCCTTCCACTGCAGGAGTGCTCTCTTATAACCTCTCTTCTAGACAAGTTCCCTTGGATTTCAAGTTCAGCTCAAGTTTTACCCAGCCCAGAATGGCCACCCTTCTTACCTCCTTCCAAGGCTGAATTAAGTAATCCCAAACCTGTGCTCTTATGCTGCCTGGGATATATTTACACCATAGCATGGATCGTTTCAGTCCACCCTACCTTGTACTTCTAGATTTTTTCTTAATCTATCTCTAGCTGGACCAAGCCTCAAGGCAGAGGGGGGCACAGAGTCCTATATAAGTTCCCAGTCACAGTGTCTGAAGCCATCACACATTCTAAGATTTAAAATAGTATTTGAGACCTGGAAAAAAAATGTATTGGCTCCTAAATATAAAAAGAAACTAATACATTGGAATAGATGCTTAATTGTCCAAAAAATAGAAAATTATGTCAACTTCATTAATTGTTAAATTTAGTATTCATAAAAATGTCATTGCCTTTGAAAGCAATTTGTAGGTGAGATTTCCACACTTCACAAGAATTCCCAATTACAGACAATGATGTCAAAAGAGTCACTCTTAAATTACATATCACCCATAGCCAAATAATTATAAAAGCAACATGCAATTATTCAGATTTGATGACAAAAAGATACTTAATGTGGAATGCAATAGCATTTTACTATGTAAAATATGACCTATGGTGAGGCCTCTAATCCTTAAAGTATCTCAGCTCTAAAAGATTTTAAAATGACCCTGCAGATATGTGTTTAACTCAATTTTGTTTCCCCAGGAATCATGAACAAGCACACTGTCTGGCACATACACATATTGCCTTATAAATAATGTGGATCAGAAGAACAATGATTTGTGAGAAGAATGTCATCCTGAGAATCAGACAGGCATTAAAAACAAAAAATGTTAAAGTTCTACTCCACTGCTATTAAGAGAAATAGTTCCATAGTGGATTCACATGGAGATGAGTAGCCTCAAAGGACACAGTTTGAAAGTTGGAGCCTAATAAAATATATTTCTAATTCATGCATGCACATGGATGGTCTTGTAAATGAAGAGGAAGTTAATGAAATGCTTTTTTTTTTTTTGTCTTTCAGAGACAAAGACAGACAACACCAAAGAAACAGACAGACAGACGAAGAGGCAATAGGAAGGAAAAGAGGGAGGGAGGAGACAGGAGGGAGGGAGAGAGGAAGGAAAAGAGGAAGGGAGGGAAGGAGGAAGGAAGAAGGAAGACAGGGAGGAGGAGTGAGGAGAAAAGAAGGGAAAAGACTGCATGGCCAAAGTATCTATCTGTGAGCCTGAAATCTTATGTCATGTGAGAATTTGGGGGCTTTAGTATTTCCTGAGCAGTACACAGATTTAAAAGTCCCCAGGAAGTCATTTAATATGAGCTGAGTGTCACATCACTAGTGTCCTGGTGTAAAACAATCCCCTAAGCCATGCCAAGGGGTTGTGCCAGAGGTGGGCCTTACAGATTTCATATAAATGAATATTTCATAAATCAAGTCATCATTTAAATTTACTTTGAGAGTTCTCAATTTTGAAGCACCCTGCTATGAATCTTTTTGAAAAGTTAGAATTCTCATAGTTGTTTTTAAAGTGAGACACAGCTACATGGGTAAGATTGGATTGCTCTGCTGCAAAGCACTTGAAGCAACCCAAACTGTGGAGAACAAAAAAGCTGTGTTCCAAGCAGTATGTCCTGTGTCAGTGAGGTGTCTAGTCTCAGACTTGGATTTGAATTATAGCACTGCATGTTCTCCAGAACAAGTCATCACAGCATACACAGAGTTGCAGGGCCTTATTTGCAAAACAGGGGAAAATAATGGTGTCTGCCTCATTGAATTGATGTCAAAATTAAATATGATAATGCATGTAAAGCATTTTACAAAGTATAGGGCACACATTAATTACTCAATAAATGTAATTAATTAAGTTGTATAATCACTGACATTATTATTAGGAAGAATTATATTATTATCATTATTCAGGTTATAGTAAATCAAACAATGAATGAATAAATGAATAAATCATTGGAGTGGCCACATCTAGTTTGAATGAGAAACATTCAAATTTGACCTTAAAAAGTTCTCTCTGAAACACAAAAATATAGAAAGAGGGGACTAGAGAAGAGTGGGTATTGTGTGAAATGTACATAATATTATATTCTACTCCATGTGTGCAATGCATTATTCTTAATGGTTAAGAACAAGGGTTTTCAGGTCATCAAATAGACTGAGATTTAAACTACGGTGAACAATCCTTCTGGTCTGTCCAGGAATGTCTTAGTCTTAGCACTGGCAGTTCATGTCCAGGAAGAACTCTCCTTCCTGGACAAACCAATACAGCTGGTCACCAGACTAGGAAGTTTTCAGTAATGGTTAACTATTTGTAAGCCCCTGCGGAGTCAGCATTTCTCTCAAAACAGTTAATCTGAAAGCTCCAGATACTCAATGCTTATGTATAACACAGCACTGGATTACAGGAGTTGACAGGGTGAGTATGATTGTATTTTCTCCATTCTGGAGAGGCAAAGGGGTCTCTGGGAGAATGTTCCTCTGGAGACAGCCCCCCCCAAAAAAAAGAGGCAGGAAGAGGAGGCTAATGAGACGGGAAAGAGTTTCCACTGACACAAAAATATTTTTTGTGGTAATCCGCATTGACAGGAAAAGGAAATAAGGGGAATTTATATGACAGTTTAATAGGATTTTATGAAACAAGATACTATTTTAAAGCTTGACTGAGTGAGGCAGACAGCACATTAAGGTGACTTCAGCTCTAAAAAGATAGCAATACTATATTTTAAACTCTGAAATTTTTCCCACTATTTCTTTGTGGTATTATGCAGAGGGTTATATATATGTATTATACATCCATATGTACACACTGTGTTGTGACCCCCATTTAGATGCAAAGTCAGTTCATAGGCAAAGTGTGAAGCCCTGGTTTGTAATGACTGGATATTACATCAGAGCTTAAAATTCCCACCCAGAAATAACAATCTGTTTTTTCATAACATTGTTATTATTATTATTAATATTAATATTATTATTATTATTTATGGTTTATATTCTATCATGGAAGATATGTGAGTTTTTCTTCCAGGCAATCATACAAATCATATCTGCCAGTGTATCTCTGAAGAATAAAGATGGAAGACCCAAAGGTGACCCCCCAAATCACCACGTCCCGGCATCCCCGGAGTAGGGAGGAGGGGATGAGAATGTCTGGTTCCCTGAATCTAGTGAGCATGATAGCCCCCTACTGGACAAGAGCGGTACTAGCCCACTCCTCATGGTGACTTCGAACTGGCTTAGTGAGATTAACAGGGAACCAGTTACTCTGAGATGTCACTTACATAAAATAAGTTTGTAAATTGTAATATAAAATAGTGTAATGAGAGAAACCTTTGGGACATTATGAGAAAAAATGAAAACTGAGAGTTGGAAAAGTGGGACCTGTCAGCACTAACCAGGAGAAATTGTGCTGTCGTTTCATGAGTCTGGTACAGTTATTTAGACCAAAACTGCTGCTAGAGGGGGAAAGACCAGTCCATCAGACTGTGAAAATAACCATATCTTCAACACTAGGCTCCATTTGCTCTGGTTTTGTGCTGGATAAGCTGCTTTCTGTGATATATGTTGTTGTCCTAGGTGGATTGCCTCAATAGAACTGGGACACCTTGTGTGCGTAAACTCTTCTGGTTCTCAGTAAATGTCTGCACACGTGTGAGTATTTAATTATAAATTAATAAATTTGATTGTGATTTTAAAAATCTATCTCTTGTAGCTTTTGTCCACATAATCCAAGCTACCTGTATGAATGGAGAAAATCAAGTTTCTAAGGCTGCAGAATAAAGACTGGGGTTAGATGTATGGTGGTTCTGCCCCAGTAGACCCAGCCAAAAAAATTCAGCCAGCATAATTTTTACTCATAAGGACCAGGCCCACTATGTTTGGATTTTCCATATGGAGAAGTTCACAAATGAGTACAGTCTGGCTCTTTATACTCCCTGTAATTTGCTTTTGCCCTGTGGTGGCATTCACTGGATGATTTCAGAAAAGGAGAATTTAAGAGTTAATGTAGAATCAACTTTACCCAAAAAGAAGTCTGGCCCTTTCTCTTGTCTATGTATTGGTGAGCCTCAGGCCCCTAGAATGTTCTGACTGATCAGATCATATTTGCCTGGACATTTTGGCCACTGGACTGTCTAACAATGTGACTCAAGGTGAAAGCTTGGGCCATGGTTCATCAGTTCCAATTTCTGAAGAAACTGGAGACAAAAGGCATTAGTTCAACCTCTGCAAGGAGCTGGAGACCTTGGAGCAGTTGAGCCCCAATAAAAAACTCTAGACACCCAAAGTTGAATAAGTTTTTCTGGTTGGCAAACCTTTGTGTCTACTGTCACACACCATGACAGGTCAGAGATAATGCCAGCCAGGATTTCACAGGTAGAAAATGAGCAGATATCCACATTTCAACCCCTCTTGGATTCTGCCCTATGCATCTCTTTCTTTGCCTGGCTCTAATGTGTATCCTTTCTTTGTAATAAGTTTTCACTGATTATAATAACTTTCAGTGAATTTTATAGCCCTTCAGCAAATTATTTACCTAGGAATTATTTTTGGGAAGCTCTCAAACTTGCAGTTGGTGTCAAAATGGGAGCAGTCTTGTGGGAACTATTCCTTCAGACTTTAAAGTTCAGCTCACTCTAGGTAAAAAAATTTTCCAAGCACTGACCTTCTTCTTGTCCAACTGGTAATCCTTCCTGGTTCTGACATAGGCAACATCTTTATGACAAGATTCTGACATCCTTCTCTTCTGTCCCACTGAGTGGTTGGCTTAGCATCCAGGCTTGAAACACATACCATATCCTCAAGTAAAGTCTTGGCACCTCTGTAGCATAATTTTACTATCTGCTCACACAGTCACAAGCCACCTTAGATAAATGCTCAGAATAAACAATACAGGATCCACCACGTTGTGCTGAGCAGTGTGGCCACCTGGTTTACCCAAATTCTGAGAATGTGAATGAGTCAAATATGACTCCATCCTGTTCCCAAAATGAGCCCTTCCTTGCCATTGGCCAGGGCCCAAAGGAGTGCATGTCCTTATGGTATTTGTCCACTTCTCCATTATCCATGGCCACCACACTTTGGTCTTCTACCTTTTCCTGAAACTCAGTAAAACATAAAGTAACTGAACACAGAAGAAACAGAAGTTCTAAATACAAAATGTTAGGGTTAACTCAGGGCTACACAAGAGACTGTGTTTCTTCACTGTGCAGTGACATGTATATCCACATTAATGCTAAGCACTTTTTCTTTGCATGAATATGGCACTGTAGATGGATTAGTGAAAAGGCCAACATAAAATGAGAATAATAGAATTCAGGAAGTTCAAAATGATGCTACAAATCAAGATCATAAGTTCCACACCCAAGACAAATCCATGACAAATGTGATCTCACCGGGGTCAGAGAGGCTGCCTTAAGTTTGTCCAAAAGACAAGAACAAGGGTTGATCCCAAGTAACTGAATAGGGAGAAGGTATAGCAGATTCCATGAAGGGAAGCCAAGAATCAGCAGCTTTGGGACCAGATAACAAATTAAGGGGTATTTACTATGTTCTCATCATTACTAAGCTCTTTGGTTGTTTTGTCACAAATTATCCTCAAGTCAGTTCATAATAAAAGTGCTACTGTAGGCACCACTTCACAGATCAAAAAACTGAGGTTCAAAATATTTAGGTAACTAGCCCAATGTAATATAGAAAGCAAGTTGTAAAGACTGTCTGGTTCCTGAGTGCCATATTCTTAATGAAGCCCTGCTACATTTCCAAAGTGGTAGTTTCATGAAGGGAACCCATGGAACAAGTTGACAACTTCA
This sequence comes from Cephalopachus bancanus, assembly GCA_027257055.1. Lineage (NCBI taxonomy): Eukaryota > Metazoa > Chordata > Mammalia > Primates > Tarsiidae > Cephalopachus > Cephalopachus bancanus. The sequence continues at coordinate 82,114 of JAPVLO010001814.1, read as the reverse complement.
AGGAGCGTCAAGAACTCCAAGGGTCACATTTTGGTTGGACAGATGCAGGAGGCATGTGTATGACTGAAATTCTTGAATTCACAGGTTTAAGACAGACAACACAATCTGTTCTCTAACTCCAATCACTGTTGTCATGGCCAGAGGGATTGGGACAGAAAAGTGGATAAATCAGAATGATCCATCACCACCAGTGTATAAACAAGACAAATCACGTGCCCTAAAGAAGGTACTGCCAGGCTCTCATCATCTCCTTCATATGGTCTTTCTATTATTTTTATGATATTTAGATAAATGCAAGCATTAGAGTCAAAATGCAGGTCTCTAGGGCATCCATAAAAATGTATCCATGAAACATAAAATTATACTTATCTTCATGGTCTCTGTAATAAATCCACAGACACTTCCTTATCAAGATAAAAATCTTATTTTACCCAAAATATCAATTGATATCTGTAAGTATTTACATGCTTAATTGGAGAGGCATATAGATTAGAAGCTATAAGAGTTGAGTTATACTTCTGGCTTGGCTTCTAGCAACCACTACTAAGACCTTCACCAAGTCAAGTAAATACTCTGAACTTGAGTTCCCATCCAAATCTGCAACCAAGTCAGGGTTGTGTAGGAAACCAGTAGGTTTTTCTCACCTGCTAACCTTGGTGTGAGTCAAGTTTCATTCCTACAGCTCATGCCACAGGGCCTTGCCTAGACAGGAGTACGTTAATTATCAGCTATTAAAAGCTACCATATAGCAATCCCCTCCACACCCCTCCCATAGTGAATACTTTATACACAAATTTCACTTAATTCTCACCATAACAAAGCAAAGGAGTTTCATTGGTTCCACTTTGAGTAAAACAAATGTTCAAATGCTCCTTTAATCACACAAGAATTTGAACCCAGACCTGAAGTGAGATTTAGCACCTGGTCTTTTCAATGTGCTGTGCATTGCCTACAGTTTTTTCCATTACATTTGTCTTTGTCCAAGGGCTCTTGACCTTGATATGCCCAGAATCTCTACCTGGATCTTCAATTTTCTTTCCTGGTCTTCTGGCCTGAATTCTCATTCTGGATCCTGCTCTCCCTGGACTCCTACCTGATGTCCACCTGCCTGCCTAGTGTCCCTTATTTTTCTCAGATCTGCTAAAAGTCTTCGATTGGATCTCTGGCATATAGTATTTTCCAACACCCCCATGCAATAAAGTTAAGTCGCTGGCCTTGGATTTTCAGAGCAAGCCTACTACCAAGTCCACTCTCTGCCTCATGCTAGGCTATTTTTGTTGGGTCCCTGCTCATGCCCCAATATGTCAAGGTGATTTCTCTGCCCATGGGAGCAGAGCTTCTAAACATTGGAAGGATGCCAAGGCCTCATTGGAGGAAAGTAATTAATCACATTATAAGAGGCATATACTCTTAAAGCAAATTACACATAAAAACTTAGCCCAGAGAATTTCAAGCAGAATATCACCAACCTTTTCCTAAGGATGTGTTGATTAAACCGCAGTGAATTAATTAGGTGAGGGTCGATGGAGGTATATTTATAAGGGTAATGGTCCATTAGGCTGCATGCTATTTGAAAGGGATGTGGCACCAGTTTCAAACATTCATATTGCTTTGAACATTTAATTACATGCCAGAAACTGTGAACAAATAAAAAGAAAAAATAAAAGAAGATAAGAAGGGTTAGATCTTCTGCCTATCGCTTTAACAAAAATTTACTATTTTGGGATTTAAACCCTCAACACCCTCAACACCCAGAAGCAGCTGGATTCCCTGGTCTGCAGAGGCTACAAGGGCTGGAGGAACCTCTCTTTTACTACTTTGATGCCTTCTGCTCAGAGCCCTGTGGGACCTAGTCCTTGGCTTTTTAATTTCTCCAAAGAAACCTTTGCAGCATCAGGAATCTAGCCAGCCAGTCTGGGGAGGTGCTAAGAGAGAAAGTGTAGCCTCCCCTTTAGAGACACTTTCTCAGACATTGATTCCAGCTGACAACGCAGAGGTATTCAGGAAAACAGCAATCATAAGAGAAGGAACTCTAAGTCAGGATTCCAAACTTGAATGAAGTATATAAGCATATATTTGCATTTATACAAGCATGTGTGTATATGTGAATGGGAAAAAATGCACAAAGGATAAACAAGAGGGAAAAGAAAGCAGACAAAGGGACATTCAAAGAAAGAAAAGTCTCTGAGAGAGAAAAAGATGGATAGAATATGGAGGGGGGAGGAAAGGAGAGAAAGAAGGAGCGAAATCGACATTTGACCTTATGCTACAGGTGAGGCCAAGAAAGAAGATGCTACTCTCCTGAACTGGAGCATTCTCATTCTAAACCCGGAAAAGCACAATACAGAAGTCTGCAAAGAATTCACATTCACATAGTGCCCAGGCACATCACTCAAGGTGAGGATCTGTCCCATCAGCCCTCCCTGCTCCATCCCCGGTCACATTAGGCCAGGATGAAAGGCTCATCAGTAGAAAATCCCAGCAGCTATGGATCCATTAGCACCTTTCCAGGAAATACTGGGGGGTGGGATAGAGGGCAGAGGAGCATAATTAATATCTTAGGATCCCTCTCCCACATGCAAGTGGCCACTGCCAGGGGTGTAGGCAGGTGTCACTCTGCCCAAGGGACTGCAAGCCCCTTTCCTCCTACCAACAAACAAACCCACTCTGCTACTTTACCACACTCAACCCAGGTTGTGCTGAAACTGATTATGGTGGGGCCTGGGAGTGGAGGAAGGGGCAGCATGCATTGCTTTATCCTCTTCTTTCACCACACCACTTCCTTTGTGTGTCCCCCACCTACATGGAAACATTTTCTATTAGAAGACATTTCGTACTTCTTCACACTGTTAGAACCTGTGACACACACTGAAAAATGATCTTGACACCCAAACTTCAGATTTTTGGTCATGCGGGGATGTGGGAGTCAATACCTAAATGATTATGATGTATTGTGACGTGGATTGTAAAACTTTATGTATATGTGTGTATATTATATATAACATATATATGCAATGTGGTAAAATTATATATGTATACATATATAAAAATATATACTATGTATAAAGTGCATGCAGAGGACACACTGTGAGTAAGATTTTGAGTGTAAAGGCAAAAATATTTCAGGTGGAGACTCCTTGCACAAAGTCATGCAGACAATCTGGTGTTTGACTCCATAACTTCCTTGAAAGTGACTTTTCTCCAGTCCCTAGTGACCTCCATTTGTTTTTATTCTGGTGGACTGCTTTCAAACATTATTTTTCCTTGCCTGCTACCTGCATGGGGCACACCTGACTTCTTTTTAAAACACTCTTCTCTAGATTTGTAGACACTTATGCACCCCTTTCTCCCCGCTACCTCTTCAGCTAGTCTCTCTTTCAAATCCCTTCCACATCATAATAACCTTAACCCTAACCCTCTGCTCTTGAACCCAAACTTCCTTTCTTTATGATACTCAATGCCTAAATGATCTCAATTTCCAGACTTTAAATATTATCTGAATGCTGATGATTCTCAAGATCAGATCTTCAGACTTGACCTCTGCTCTGAACTCCACAACCATAGACCCAACAGCCTTCACATGCAGAGGGACAGCATGTTGGTGCCCTCTGTGATCACTTTAGTACTCAAGTCTGTGAATACTTACTGTACACCTACTATATACAAGTCTCTTACACGGAACAAGGGATATAAGGATCTGTTCCCTCAAAGATTTTACCACTAGTGGAAAAAGAAGAGAGGATTAAGTATGGTCACAGATAACAGTACTCTGAGGAAGGCAGGGATGTGCTGTGAAAGCAGAGTAGAGGCAAAGGAGTATATACCAGGTTATGTTAGATATCAGAGAGTATCCTGGGCAGGTATTACTTGTCCAGACATTAAAGAATTGGAATAGTGGGACAATGAAGGGTAGTCTTATAAATGGAGCATTCATGAGCCTTACTGGGTAGCTGGAAAAGTGAATCCCTACTATAAGCCATATGGCAATATTACCCAGGTTTTCCAACACCAGCTTAATGGGAAGAAAAATTATTCTAATTGTAAATTTAGCTGCATCTTATATGTTTTGACATGTAGTGTTTTTGTTGTTGCTTAGTTCAAGACATTTTGAAATTCCAGGGTGATTTCTTAATAGGGAATTAAGTTTCTAAGTATTTTTATGACTGATATGGAAATTAATTGCTGTCTGTTCATGAAAACCTATGACTGATTTTTTAATCGACTGATAATTCTCCTTTTGTGCCCTAGAATATGAATGGATTTTGTAAATCTATTTGTTGGATGTGAAATGGACATATTTATATAAATCATCCACTATATGGATTTGTCCGTGCCTGGTTGCAATTTGATCTGATTTTGCTCTATTGGCAGAGATTTGGTAGAACATACAGCTATGTTTTGTTTTTGTTTTTAATAATACAGTAGCTTTCTATATCCCTCTTAATAGGTTCTCACACATTCTCTCTCATTTAAGATTAACATTATTGCACAAGTTTGCTTGGGTTTATATTTGCAGACTTTTTCAGTGGGTCATAATAAGTATGTCTCTTGTTAGCAGAGATGAGGATAGATTTCAGTTTTATAAATCTGATAGTTTCAGTCAAAAATAATTTACTTTAACTCAGTTATATTTATTGGTATCACTAATATGCATACACATTCGTTTCAACCAACTCATTTGTGTTTATCTATCTTTTAGTTGTTCCATTTTCTCCTAATTTCCAGTCTATGCTTAAGTTGAAGGTGTTTAATATATTCTGCTCATTTTTCCTCTACCAGTTTCAAAATTATAGATTTTTATATCTGTATTTTAACAGTTATCTTTAGACTATAACTCTTCTGGACACAATTTAAATTTCTTTACAATGTATTCCCTCCCTCCCAAACATGACAGGAATTCTAGCATATTTTAAGTACACATTGAACTCACTCTTCCATATTAGCATTGCTGTCTAGGGTGTATTTTATCAAATTAAACATTAAATTGATTTTTGTGGCCAGTACTTTTTGTAGTTTCTTATACAATGCCTTAATTCCTATGATCATCATAATTTCTTATATACCATGCCTCCCATTTCTTGTTTACTAGTCTTCTTGCTGAAGTACGTTCACTAACTTCTCGCTTATTGAAGGTTATGTTGAGAAATTGTTTATGACCCAAAAACATTTGTATTTTACATTCATTCTCTTTAAAAACATCATGCATTTTTGCTGATCAGTTTCTTTCCATCTGTTGCCTCTTTTAAAGTCATCTGTCTTTTTCACTTGGGTAGCTTTTCTTTCTTTCTTTCTTTCTTTCTTTCTTTTTTGAGTTGGAGTCACATTCTGTCACCCAGACTGGAGTGCTGTGGCCGCTCTCGGCCACTGCAGCCTCGACCGGCTGGGCTCCAGCGATCCTTCTGCCTCAGTCCTCCAAGTAACCATAAATACAAGGCGTGCGCTATCACGCCCAGTCAATTTTTTTTTTGATTTATTGTAGAGATGAGGTCTCTCCAAGTTGCCCAGGTGGGTCTCGAACCCGCGGGCTTAGGCAATTCACTCACCTGAGTCTCCGAAAGCGCGGGATTACAGGCTGAGCCACTGAACCCGACTTTTCAAATTTTATTTTTATCCTGTTATTCTGATGATTCAACATGACATTTCTAGGTGTGGATTAATCCTTATTTCTCTTGTATGGTATTCAGAATATATCAAAAGAAGACTGAATAAAAAATGTGGTACATATACATGATGGAATACTACATAGCCATAAACAAGGACAAAATTATGAACTTTGCAACAACTTGGATGGACTTTGAGTCTATAACACTGAATGATATGTCACAGGCACAAAGAACTGAGTACCACATGTTCTCACTCATAAGTAGAGCTTGGACAATTATCAATACTATAAGAAAGGGATTGGCAATATTTGGAAATTTCCGGGTGAGGGGAGTGGTGGGATTGGCAGTAGTGGAAACTGCCAGAGGAGGAGGGCACACCTCATCAACAAGGGTATCTGCATAATGAACATCTGTATACCTAATCCTGAGTAGTACCCCACATCTTCAAAATTAAAAATTAAAAAAAACAGAGACTCAAGTGTTTCTTCTGTTTTTCAAAATTATCAACTTTTAATTCTTATAATATTGTTTCTCTACCATTCTCTCTATTCTCTTTGGAAGCTCTATTAGACAAATGTTGGAGCCCTTTGATACATCCTCATGTCTCAAACCATTCTTTCAGACAGATATTCTATTCCACTCTTTCTTGTGCTTCTCTGAGTACATTAATTCCACTTCATTAACTATTTCTTCAACAGCGTCTAGGATTAAATTGATACCATTTACTTTCTTTTAATGAACTATATTTTTTTCATTTACAAGGTTTTAAACTAGTTATTTCTCATACCCATCTATTTTTAAATTCTTGTTTCATATATAATTGTATGTATTAATTGGCATTATTTCTTCATTTATCACTTTGAGCATTCTAAGTGTAGTAGCTTTAACATCTTCATATGAAATTTTTATATATTTGGTAACACATGGGATAGAGTTTTGCTTTTATTACTGGCTTTGTTAGTTGTCTTTTTCATCACATATTTTCAAAGTTGTATTTTAGGCTTATTTTAATACTAGGTTTTACTTGGTTGTTCTTTATGTTTTTCTCTCTCTCCCTCTGTGATCACCGTACCTATCTAGTGGAACTGTGTTTGCCTCCCCTCACCTCTAGATCCCCAGACTGGTAATATTTGAGGGCTCTTTACCTATGGTGATATTAGGACTATGGCATCTTGGTGCTGTTCCTGTATTTATCTTTATCCTTCTGATCTTCTAGATTCACAGATTCCAGAAAACCAAATCTCTAAGCATTAGACCATCATGAGTTTTGTTCACTGTACTTTTCTTTGTGAGAGATAAACAGAACCCAGCTTCAGCTTTTGATATCAAGCAGTGAGCTGACTCTAGGTCCCCAGCTCATGTGGATCAGTTTTAGCAGAAATATTTTAGGAGTAAAATGCTAGCTGATACAGACTTCTTTGATTCTCAGACCAGTAGGCCATTGACCTAAGCCTTGTTCAATGCTTTGAATTTCTGATCCATTCGAGATCCCCACTTATTTTATTTTGAGTTTATGTTCTCTTGGCTTTGTAAATTTTTATATTTTTTACCTATCAAATCCATGTGTTCAGAATATGAGGAAAGTATCATGAAAGACTTATTCTTAAATAGTGCTTATAATTATGAAAGAAGGAGGCTGTACATTGCATCCTAAAGATGACATATCTTGACTTTTCTTGCCCCTCTCCCATCTATCTGCTTTTTTCTGTTAATAAAATCTTGATTTTCTTTGGTGAACCATTGCTTCCCCATGTTTAATTCACATGGTTAATATGAGCTAGGTTTCAAGCACAAGAAACTTGCATATTATATCATCACCCCTCCCTATCAAGACAATTGGAAAACAACTGGCACCTAAATCCATTGTTCACCAAATGCTAGGATTTGTATTTGATCTCATGGAAAAGGTAATTTACCTTCACACTGCAATTACTAATTAGATATAAACCTTGATATTCAGGAGTAAAAGGGGGTCAATGTGCAGAAATTCCCTTCCTAAAATGAATCCCACACAGAGAAGAGCACAGAGGAAAGACTAAGGCAAAAGATTGTATTCTGATTACATTGCTTAATTTTGGGATAAGATCATGTCTAAAAATTCCCTTTCTCTGGACTTCTGGCATAACGTGAGCTCATACATTTTTAATGGAGTTTTGTCATTTGGTTCTAAAATGATCTTTTTTTTTTTTTTTTTTTGAGTTGGAGTCTCACTCTGTTGCCCAGACTGGAGTGCAGTGGCTGCTCCTGGCCATCACAGCCTCCACATTTTGGGCTCCAGCGATTCTTCCACTCAGCCTTCCAAGTAGCTGGAACTACAGGCATGCACTACCATGCCCGGCTAATTTTTTAATTTATTGTAGAGATGAGGACTCGCCAAGTTGCCCAGGCAGGTCTCGAACCCGTGGGCTCAGGCAATCCACTAACCTCAGTCTCCCAAAGCACAGGATTTCATGCTGAGCCACTGAGCCCGGCTCTAAAGTGATCTTAACTAATAATCAAACTCTCATGAAAGGAGATGAAATTAAAAGGCACATAATTCACATATATATATACATTGTATATATATAATTTTAAGGCACTCACAGATGAATGACACCCATCTGTGAACCCTACTGGTCTGTAAATTTCTAGCATAAGGACACTTAGCTCTGGGAGAACATGATGTAATAATCAGAAATAAGATGTCGTGTGACTTAAGAACACATTTTCTCCTTATAGATTCTATTCCAGATGACAAAGCCTATAAATAAAAATTATCCAGTTTCCTCAGAGAATGCCACCAAGGAGCATTGCATTGAATATATTTCTACAAGCCTCAGACCTAACTGAGTCTTGCAAAAAAGAAATCACTAAGTACCCATTCAGGGTGTTCTGTTTCAGAAGCACGCTTCATATCATGTATTTTGTCCAAATTAGGAAATTTAAAAAAAAAAAAGTATTGGTGGCATACCCCGAAAGACTTTTGTGTATCACAATAAGTTAGTCTCTGATGACTGCATAACACATTTACCTCATTGTCCTCATAGCCTATACTACTATATATACCTATTATATACACTATTACATATACTTAGGTACTGTATATACCCAAGTGTGTTACATCATAAGAGAGGCTGTCAAAAGGACATAAGGAATACCCTGAAATGACATAGAACTAGGTCAATAAGTTTACTAACAGACTCTATAGAGATAGATTTCGAGGAAAGTTTTAATCTGACTCCAACTCCAACACCCAGAAGATAGCATGTGAGTCTGAGATACATTTCTAAGTATGGTCCACAAGCCTAGGTTTCTCGAAGAATATGGACTATGTTTAGGATCCTAACACCTTACTGCTAGAACAGAAGCAATCACTTACCCCAGCTTCATCTTATCATACTGGATGCACAAGATTGTGGAGTAGTTGTTCTTCCCAAGATCAAACAGTTTGTTTCTGACAGAGCAGAGAGTGCATCTCTGAAACAGAAGTTATTCTAGGATTTGGGAAACTGGACATTTCCTGAATATTCTGGCATAACTTATTGGGCAGTGAAATGATTGGCAATGCTCTCTCTTTCTTTCTTCTTTTTTTGATGTGGTGTCTCACTCTGTCACGCAGGTTGGAGGGCAGTGGCACACTCATGGCCACCACAGCCTTGACCTACTGGGCTCAGACAATCCTGTTGCCTCTGCCTTCCAAGTAGCTGGAACTATAGACATGTACCACTGTGCATGGCTAATTTTTTATTTATTGTAGAGATGAGGTCTCACCAAGTTGCCCAGACTTGTCACAAATCCATGTTCTCAGGCAATCCTCTCATCTTGGCCTCCCAAAATGTGGAGCCACTGTGCCCAGCCAGGTGTTAATACAAAGAGTAGTCAAGAGACCCAATAAAAAACTGGAAAGATGTCTGGGAGAGATGGATGATGCTAGGGTAGATGCACATCCAACTGAACAAATTAACATGGAGGCAAAATAATAAGGTGATAAAGAGCATAGATCCTGGCAGCCTACCTGTGTTTTAATTCTGGCTTTACCATTTGCTGGTAACTTTACTCATGTTAATTAACCTCCTGTAAAATAGAAATAAAATAGGATTAACATCATAATCATTAAATGAATTATTGTTTTGGGGGCTTTTTTTTGTTTTTTTTGAGTTGGAGTCTCACTCTGTCACCCAGACTGGAGTGCAGTGATGGCTCCCGGCCACCGCAGCCTCGACCTGCTGGGCTCCGGTGATCTTTCCGCCTTAGCCTTTCGAGTAGCTGGAATTACAGGCATTTGCTACCATGCCCGGCTGATTTTTTGATTTATTGTAGAGATGAGGTCTTGCTGCCCAGGCAGGTCTTGAGCCCGTGGGCTCAGGCAATCCACTCACCTCAGCCTCCCAAAGGTGCAGGATTACAGGCTGAGCCACCAAGCCTGGCTAAATGAATTATTGTTTAAAGATCCCAGATGTAGCAGCTTGGACTGAGACCTCCACAAAAGAGAACACAAAAAGACTCTGGCTCTGTTCCCAGGGGCTGCAGATCCCATCATCGGCAGCCTGCTCTTCACATGGAGTTTGGCCATTGACACCGCTGAAGCATCATGGCAGTCCAGTCAGTCATTGCAGCTGACCCCATGCTGCGGCAGCCAGTGCACATCACACCACCCATGCCTGAGGGGATCCACACCTTCAGACCTTGAAGCCCCTGCACTCAAGAGCTGCTGAGATCACTGCCATCACTACTGCCACTGTGACAACCTGCCAGGCCGTGTGTCTCCTCCCATGTGCCTTGAGGCAGCGGCTCCCATTTTCAGCTTCTTTCAGCTCCCTTCCCTGTGGAGCAAGAAGCTGAGATAGTACCACCTGCTGGCGACTCAAGGTAACAACACCAAAAGGGGAAAAACAGAAGCTTGATAAATAGGCACAGGCCAGATCTGAGTGGTAACTGGGCAATGGTGAACTGAGTGGTGATCTGAAATGACCTTCACAGCAGGCCAGGGGCAACTGACCCTAACTGTGAGCAAATTTACCAGTCTGAAAAGACAGCTAGAAATCAGAGCTGACAAGACACTGGAATTAAATGAAAAGTCTCAGAGTGTGCTTAATTGGTTCTGTTAGTTTACTGACTTGGTTCTATTCCTTTTGTTTTGTTCTTTTTTTTCTTCTTTTCTTCTCTCTGTAAACCATATCTTTGTATAGAGGAATAGCAAACCAATAAGGAGATTGGTTAGCTTGTATGTGAGCATCATTGTGTGTTTCAGTATTTTTTGTATGGGAGTTTGTTAGTTTGTAGCCATGGTCTATTGTTTTATAAGTTTCAGTTTTTGTCTCTCTCTCCATTTGTTTGTACACTCATCTGTTTTCCCCCTTACTCCTCTCTCTCTCTCTCTCTCTCTCTCTCTCTCTCTCTCTCACTCTCCGCTCCCCTCACTGCCCCACTGTCTGCTCCATTCTCTTCCTTCTGTTAACATCATTTTATTTCAGGGAGTAAACCTACAATACAACTGCACAGACAGATCCCAAGGCAGTGGGAAGTGGGTTTCAGATTATCCATACACCTGTCAGCGAATACTAGGACCTGCAGAGAGATTTTGAACCACAGCTCCCCCCTTAAGTAAGTCTCAAAACTGCAAAAAGGACCACTCCCAACAACAGTACAACTCCAGAATTGAACAAAGTAAGAGGATATATATATAAAGAAGAATAGGAGATTGAACAAACAGAAGTAAATGCAACCCCTCTACCCCTGAATAACAGAATTAAAGAAGATGGTGACGTGGAGGGAAGGAAAAAGTGGGAAGGAAAAAACTGCACAAATGGAGAAAAACCAAAAGAAGAACAGAGGTTTCACACAGACCCTTGGGAGGTCAGACACTGAGAAAACTCACTTTGGAACACAAACAATGAAGAGCCCCCAGAATGATGGTCACATGCAACAAACCCATACATCAAGACATTAATAGAGAGAATTTAAAAAATTGAGGAGAGACAAGAGGAAAATAGGAAGGAGCTGATGACTGAAACAACAGCAGTAAAGAACACAGTGATGGAAATAAATAACAAACTAATAAGCATAGAAAGCAGAATTAGCCAAGCAGAAGAAAGAATTTCACAGCTCGAAGATCAAAACACAGAACTAACACAGTCAAAAACATAGAAAAGAAGCTTAAATAGACAGAACAAAACCTTCAAGAGATGAATGATCACTTCAAGAGAAAAAAACCTAAGAGTAATTGGCATTCCTGAGGCAGAGAGAGAGAAACAGATGCCACACTGCAACAAACATTTCATGAAATCATTCAAGAAAACTCCCCTCATCTCATCAGTGATGCAAAAATTCAAACACCAGAGATTCAGAGAACCCCTGCAAGACAACAAATAAGAAGACCAACTCCCAGACACATAATAATTCACCTATACAAAATAGGTAAAAAAGAAAAAATTCTAAAAGCAGCAAAAGAAAAAGGTCAGACTACCTACCGAGGAAGACCAATTAGAATAGCAGCAAATTTATCTACAGACACACTCCAGTCTAGGAGAGCTTGGAGCCCTATCTTCAAAGTTCTAAAAGATAAACAATTTCAACCAAGAATAACTTACCCAGCCAAGTTAAGCTTCATCAGTGAGGGAGAATTGAAATCTTTCCCAGATATCCAATCCCTAAGAACCTACACTGCCACCAGACCACCTCTAAAGGAAACACTTAAGAAAGTATTGAACACAAAAGAAAAGGAGAAAAGAGCAAAAACTTTCTTCACAAGAATACCAGCAAAGAATTAAAAACACACATGAACCGACTCTAAAACCAAAAGAAAGACAACACACAAGCAGGAAGAACAACACCAACTCTGTAAGAACATTATGACAGGGATCAACTCTCACATTTCAATAATTAGCTTGAATGTAAACAGACTAAATGCACTACTGAAAAGACATAGAATGACAAAATGGATAAAATATCACCAGGCAACAATTTATTGAGTTCAAGAGACTCACCTCACTAGAAAGGACACTCACAGACTCAAAGTAAGAGGATGGGAAACAAATTTTCAGGCAAACAGAACACAAAACAAAGGAGGAGTTGCGATCTTAATCTCAGACAAAATACCCTTAAAGCTATCAAAAATTTAAAAAGATATAGAAGGCCACTACATAATCGTAAAATTTTCAACCCACCAACAAGAATTATCCATCCTAAACATATATGCACCCAACATAGGAGCACCACTTTCATAAAGCAGCTCCTAGGTAAACTAAAAAAAGATATCGACACCAACACCATCATAGCAGGGGACTTCAATAACCCATTCCCAACCCAGGACAGATCATCAGATCAAAAAATCAGCAACAAGATCTGAAACTTCAATGTGACTCTTGCCCAAGTGGGATTAATTGTTACCTACAGAATACTCCATCCAAGACCACAGAATATACATTCTACTCATCACCGCACGGAAACATACTCTAAGATCGACCACATACTTGGCCATACATCAAGCATTAGCAAATTTGAAAGGACTGAAATTTTACCATGCACCTTCTCAGACCACAGCGGAATAAAAATAAACATTAACACCAAAACAGTCCCCCCAAAATCCACAAAGACATGGACACTAAACAACATGATGTTAAACAACTATAGGACAACAATAAAATCAAAACAGAGATTAAAAGATACCTGGGAAAAAATGAAACTGTCAAAATCTCTGGGACACCACAAAAGCTGTAGTAAGAGGGGAATTTATATCCCTACAAATGCACATGAAGAAAATGGAAGGATTACAAATTAACAGCCTAACAAGCCACCTAAGGAATCTGGAAAAGGAAGCCCACAAAAACCCTAATTTCAGCAGAAGAATCCAGATCACCAAAATAAAAGCCCAAATGCAGGACACAGAAGACAAAAAGATAATACAAAAATCAATGAAACAAAAAGCTGGTCCTTTGAAAGGATAAACAAGATCAATGGTCTCCTAGCTAGACTGACCAAGAAAAAGAGAGAAAAAGCCCAAATAAATACAATCAGAAACACAAAAGATGAAGTCACATCTGACCCTGAAGAAATTTAAAAGATCATTAGAGACTACTATGTACACTTCTATGGAAATAAACTTGAAAACCTTAAGGAAATGGAGGATTTTCTGATATCACACAACCTGTCTAGGTTGGAATAAGAAGAAATTGAGACCCCCAAAATATACCAATAACAATCAAGGAAAATGACTTTGTAATAAAAAACTACCTACAAAAAAAAAACCAAAAAAAAAAAAAAATGGCTTTCAACAGAATTCTACAAGACATTTAATCAGGAGCTGATACCAATCTTATTGAAGGTATTCCAGGGGATTAAGAAAGATGGAACTCTCCCTAAATCATTTTATGAACCTAACATCACATTGATAGCCAAGCCAGGAAAAGACCCAATAAAGAAAGACAACTAAAGGCCAATATCTTTGATGAACATAGATGCTAAAATTCTCAACAGGATCCTAGCAAATTGGATTCAACAACACATCTCAAAAATCATCCATCATGACCAAGTAGGCTTCATCCCTGGGATGCAAGTCTGGTTCAACATTCGTAAAACCATAAATGCAATTAAATATATCAACAGATGTCAAAACAGAAAAAAAAACATGATTATATCATTAGATGCAGACAAAGGTTTTGATAAAATCCAGCACTCCTTCTTGATAAAAACCCTCGAACATCTAGACATACAGGGTGCATACCTCAAAACAGTAAAAGCCATCGACGAGAAACTGACAGCCAACATACTCCTTAACAGTCAAAAACTGGAACCACTTCCCCTGAAAACTGGAACAAGACAAGGATGCCCACTCTCATCACTTCTGTTCAACATAGTATTGGAAGTCCTGGGTAGAGCAATCAGAGAAGAAAAGGCAATCAGGGGTATCCAAATAGGAAAAGAGGAAGTCAAGTTATCTCTCTTTGCAGATGACATGATTCTGTACCTTGAAAGCACAAGAGAATCTGTTAAAAGCCTCCTTGCACTGATAAAGAACTTTGGCAAAGTCTCAGGATATAAAATAAATGTGCAAAAGACAATCGCATTTCTTTACACCAGTAATAAACAAACAGAAACCCAAATAAAAACCACAATTCCATTAACAAAAGCCACAAAAAATGACATACTTTGGCATCTTCCTAACCAGAAATGTGAAAGACCTTTACAATGAAAACTACAAAGCACTGCTCAAATGAATCAAAGATGACACAAACATGTGGAAAAATATCCCATGTTCATGGATTGGAAGAATCAACATTTTGAAGATGTCCATCTTACCTAAGGCAATCTACATATTTAATGCAATACCCATCAAATTACCAGCAATATTCTTCTCAGACCTAGAAAAAACAACACAGGAATTAATATGGAAACACAAAGCAAAGCCAGAACAATCCTCAGCAGAAAAAATAAAAAGCAGGTGGTACCACATTACCAGACTTCAAACTTTACTATAAAGCTACAATCATCAAAACAGCTTGGTATTGGTACAGGAACAGGCATATAGACCAGTGGAATAGAATTGAGATTCCAGAAGTAAAACCTTAATTTCTCAACCAACTCATCTTCGACAAAGCCTCCACTACCTACCACTGGGGAGAGGAGAACCTACTCAGTAAATGGTGCTGGGAAAACTGGCTGACCACATGCAAAAGATTGAAACAAGAACCCCACCTATCCTGATACACAAAAATTAACTCTAAATGGATCAGAGACCTAAATGTAGAACCTAAAACCATAGGAACCTTAGAAAATGCAGGACATACCCTATGGGAATTGGTACTGGCATCCAATTCCTGAACAAAACCCAAAACCCACAGGCCATAAGAGATAAGATAGACACTGGGACCTCTTTAAACTGAGAAGCTTCTAAAAAGCCAAAGAAATCATCAAGAGACAGGGAGACAGTCCACAGACTGGGAAAAAGTATTTGCCAACTCCAGGTCTGACAAATGCTTAACATCTTGGATCTACAAGGAACTCAAACATGCTGAAAAGAAAAAAAACAAATAACCCCATTATCAAGTGGGCAAACAATATGAATAGACACTTCTCAAAGGAAGACATCTGAGCGGCCAACAGACACATGAAGAAATGTTCAACCTCACTAATCATCAAGGAGATGCAAATCAAAACCACACTGAGATATGACCTAACTCCAGTCAGAATGGCAATTATCAATAACTCAAAAAATAACAGTTGCTGGAGAGGATGTGGTGAAAAGAGAACCCTTCTACACTGTTGGTGTGAGTGCAAACTAGGGTAACCTCTGTGGAAAACAATGTGGCGATTCCTAAAAGCTCTAAATATCGACCTCCCATATGACCCTGTAATCCCCCTACTGGGAATATACCCTGAAGAACTCAAACCACTCTATGAAAAAGATACCTGCAAACATATGTTTATTGCAGCATTGTTCACAATAGCAAGAACCTGGAAGCAACCATGCTGTCCATCAAAAGAGGAATGGATTTTAAAAATGTGGTACATATGCATGATGGAATACTATGCAACCATAAAAAAGAACAAAATCATGAATTTCACAGCAACCTGGATTGAATTAGAGTCTATAATAATGAGTGAACTCTCACAGGAACAAAGATCTGAGTATCACATGTTCTCACTCATATAGTGGACCTTGAACATCCAGCGTAATACTATAAGAAAAGGACTGACAGTGGTGGGAAACTATGGGGAGTTGGGATTAACGGTAGTAATATCTGTCTGGGGATGGGGAAACATCCCTTATCAACAAGGGTGCCTGAACGAAGCATATTTGTATACATAACCCTTAACTGTACCCACAATATCAAAATAAAAAATATTGATTAAAAAATCCCTTGAAGCATTGTCTAATTCAGAGTAAGCCTTTTATAAGCATTTGCTAAATATGTACTTCCTTCTTCCTCTCTAGGCTTATCCACATTCTAGCACATTAATTTAAAAAGGCCAGTTTTCAGACATCATTTCAGACTACTCAGGTCCTATTTAATTAAAAAATGGGACTGAGTGAAGAAAGTTGGGGGATCTCATCACAGCCTTTGCTAGATAAATTTCATGAGAATAACCAGTGACTAAACAAGTAGGCAACACATTTAATCAAGAACTTGAGAAACCTTAGGAAATATGTGCTGCTAGGCTTGAGAACACAAAGCGCTGAAGGATTATCAGGTGCCTTTCTTCACAATGTGCACAGAATCCACTCTGCTTTGATTTGAGTTTCTCAGGGGAAAGAAAAAGAGTTTTTAAAAAAATTATTAAAAAGCACTGCAATCAGAGTCTTCCATTATCACAGGGATAAAAATATCAATTTTTGTCAGGACAAAATGAAGCACAGATTGGCCCTGAAAAGGAAAATGAAATTTCTGGCCTCTACTTGATTTGATATTTATCACTCCCTTACCCCAGGAATGTTCTGTCACAAAGCGTTTTTAAAAATTTATTCATCACACACCAAACAAGATTAAAGGCTCTTAGAAAGCAGAACTGAAAAAAACTAACAGGTGTGACTGAGAAAAACTCAAAGGGTTGAGTGAGAAAAAGGATAAAAAAAATCAGAAGTATTAATAATCTCAGGCAGTATTGTAAACAGAAAAATAATGTAGAGAGAGAATGCAAGAATGAGTTTCACATATGAGAAGCAAAAATTCCATCACCTACCTTCTGAAATAGGGCTACCCAAATGGTCAATTTCAATTCATTTTTGCAGACTGTTGTTGAGAAAACAGACTCCTTTCACCTTGGACAGCAAAGACATGGGGATCTACAGAAAGTAGCCAAGTGCTCATCACATTCTCATCAGTTTTTTCCATGACAAAGATTTTAGAATCAGAAGGATTCAGCTCAAAATGAATTCTTCAAAATGAACTTCTCTATAAAAAAAGTTCAGACCATTACATATTGATTTGAGTAGCTTAGATGAATTCCTTCTATATAATGTAGGAGATCAAAACCAGGCCATTAATTCTAATTAATCAATTTTTTAAACATTTCCATCTTTATGAAATTTGGTGTGTTTCTTGTTTTAGTTATCATCACTTATCTCTTGTCAAATGAGGTTTTTTATTCCTCCTACTTAGGATAGTTCTTGATGTATAAATAAATAAAAAATATATATGAGATCCCATCAGGTTGTCTAAACACTAGTGTTAGAAGTAATAATTATAAAAGCAAGATTGGTGCACTGAATTAGGATAAGATCTGACATTTAATATGCTACCAGTTAATTTAATTTCAATGCTGATCCTGCCATGTTTTAGGTAAGGTATTATTTTTTATTTTATTTTTATTTTTTTTTGAATTGGAGTCTCACTCTGACACCTAGACTGGAGTGCAGTGGCCGCTCCCAGCCACCACAGCCTCGACATGCTGGGCTCCAGCGATCCTGCCACCTCAACCTTCCGAGTAGCCAGAATTACAGGCATGCGCTACCACGCCTGGCTGATTTTTTGATTTATTGTAGAGATGAAGTCTCACCAAGTTGCCAAGGTGGGTCTCAAATCCGCAGGCTCAGGCAATCGACTCACTTCAGCCTCCCAAAGGCTCGGGTTTACAAGCTGAGCCACCGAGCCCGGAGGTAAGATATTATTTTAAGTAACTTAAAGGATAAAAAAGTGATTGAAAAATAGTTCCTGTCTTTATAAAGATAATAAATATGAGAACTGAGAGGGTAGGGGCACACATTATTAAAAAATAAATAGAATTGTGTATAAAAGGACAAAGTAAATAATGTTTGATTTCAAATAGGGGGAAGAAATCAGTAAAAACTCTGTAAAAGAGAAGATTTTCCAAATACAACATTGGTAGAAAAACATTCCAGTCAAAGGGAACTGAGGCAGTAGTCAATGGAAAATGCATTAAAATTCCAGATTAAAACTTCATGTGGTGCAAATAGGTGATAAACTAATAGAGCACTAAAATGGTTACAGATTCTGGTCACCTCAGCTAGACTCAAATGCTTACTGACTCTGTGATCATAGTACATAATCAATATTATAATTATTAAAATATAAAACTAGTACCTACTTCAAAGTACTATTAAAATCATGTAGCACAGTGCCTGCTCCAGATTGTGCACTCATTCATGCTAACTATTATTAATAACTATTATTAATGGTGGTTAAGATATATAGAGGACCTTGAATTTCAGACTATAGTTAATTTTATCAGTGAGGAAAGTCAATGATAAGTTTGAGGGAAAGAATAATCATACCAGAGTAGGAAGGTTATGATTTCAGAGAAAGAGACTACAGGCATGGAAATTATGGGTTCGGATATTGTAAAGTATCATGTGAGAGGTAATAAGCACCACACTAAAATAGAGATGATAGGACTAGAAAAGGAGGACATTCACCTGCAAGGAATCATAGGTAGAATATAAAGACTAGGTACTGATTATGGAGTGAGAGAAAGAAAGAATCAACTGTGATTACTAAATTTTGAGCCTGAATAGTATGGATAATGGTGATATAAGGATGAACAAGTAAGAAAGTAACAGAGAAAGCTCAGTATGTGGGGGAGGTGAGGGAGAAAAAGCAGGGAAGACTTATCAATTGAGTTTTTACCATGCTGGTTCTGAGGTACTTGCAGACACCAAGGAGAGTTCTCTAGCAGACATTTGGAAATATGAGTCAGGCACTTGGAAGAGAAGGCAGGCTTAAGTTAGAGAATTTGATATCCAATATGCATACAGATCTATGACTGAGCCTGAGTATTCATATGACGTATTTGAAAAGGAAAATACAGAGAGGGAAGAAAAATGGGTGAAAACCACTCTCTGGGGAAGCTACAGTTAGGAAAGATGAGAGAAAATTGAGAGGAAATAAGCATGATCCTGTAACAGAAGTCAAGAGAAGAGAAGCCTTCCAGAAGGATCATGAAGAATTCAAGAGCAAGAAAGACTGAGATGATCCTGGATAAACCTAATTTCATGGATTTTTTTAAAACCAGAAAGCTAAAAGGCATATTAGAACAAACTCCTAAGTACCCACCTCTCAGTAGAATGATGAGGCAAGAGTCATATGTCAAAGTGACATCAGGAATATGGTAGAACAGGAAGTCCCCAGTCTGCATCCACTCACCCCAAAATTAACCTAGTAACCATCTACATCCACATGCCTTTGTGGGGGCTTTAGGATCCAAGTAAGAAGTTGAAAAGCCCTGGTAAAACCCAAAACCAAGGAGATCCACTTTGAGAAGTCAGGAACATGCCCCAGTGGCATGTTCACAAAACATGGTCAGAGCTACAGACCCAAAGCAGCACCATTACTCTATAGACATGACTTCAGTCCTACTTGGTTACAGTCCTACAATCCACCCTATCTACCACAGACTCTGGAGGAGGAACCACACCTGTCCATAGCCCTGGCAACAAGTTCTTGGCCACAGCAGAAAATCCAGAGGCAGCCCTGTGTCTCAGTTCTAGCTCCACTCTGCCACAGCCTAGGAGGATCCCTGCCTACCCAGGGAACTGGATGGAGGCAAAAGACACACCCACTGAGACCTTGGTGGCACTCTATCTGACCTCAGTTCCTATTGCAGATCCAGAAGTGTCTATGACCTTAATCTAGCCCTTCGCTACCATGGTCCAGAGTCAACCCTTCCTGCAGACCTATGACTTGGCTTACATAAAAATGCTAAGAGAATTCTTCAAGTTGAAACAAAATAACACTAATTAGATAAGTGAAAATATATGCAAATATAAAACACTGGTAAAGATAAGTATATAGTCGAATTCAGAATACTCATACTGTAATGGTGGTATGTAAACAACTTTATTATAAAAGTTAAAAAAGAATAAAAAAACTATGGATGCAATAATCTGTTAATGGGTAAAAATATGAATATATATATATTTTATGTTATTGATGTTGCCATATATGCCATATATGGCAACATCAATAACATAAAATCTATGGGAAGAGCAGAAGTGTAGTTTTCGTATGTCATTGAATTTAAGTTTTTATCAACTTAAAATGGAGTGTTATAACTATAAGATAATTTATTTACACTTCGTAGTAACCATAAGGAAAAATCTCTACTTGACACATAAAAGAATAAGGATGGACTCTAAGTATACCATTACAAATATAGATCAAATAAAATCACAAAGGCAGACAGAATAGAGGAAGTAAGAAAAAAGGAACTATAAACCAATCAGAAAACAATCAATAAAATGTCAAGGGTCAGTTCCTACCTATCAATAATTATGTTAAATGTAAATAAATTAAATTCTTCAACCAAAAGACATAGAATGGCTTAATAAATATGTAACAATATGCTGCCTATAAAAACTCACGTGAGCTTTAAAGACACATATAAGCAGTGAGGAAATGGAAAAAACATATCCATGAAAATGGTAACCTGAAAAAGCAGGAATGACTTACAACATACGAAGCAGACTAACTAAAAAATTGTCACATATCAAAAAGGAGGTCATTGTATAATGATTATATAATGACAAAAATGGTTTATTCAACAGAAAGATATAGCAATTGTTATTATATATGTATCCATCATCAAATAATCTAAATATATAAAACATTGACAAACCTAAAAAAAGAAAATAAACACCGATACAATAATAGTATGAGACTTTAATACCCCACTCTGTATAATGGATAGATCATATAAACAGAATATCAATAAACAGCAGAACTAAACATCACTATAGACCAAATGAAGTTAACCAACATATACAGATCATTCTACCCCAAGGCAGAGTAACATATATTCATCTCAACTGCATATAGAACATTCTTCAAGATAAATCACAAGTTTAGTCACTTAATTAGTCTTAACAAATTCAGGAAGGTTGAACTCATTCCAAGTATCTTTTTGGAACACAATGGAATGAAAATGGAAAACAATCAACAGTAAGAAAATGAGAAAATTGAAAAAAATATGTGCAAACTAAGCAACACACACTCTAACATTTATTGGGTCAAATAGAAAATAAAAAAGAATGTTTAAAATATTTTGATAAGAACAAAAATAAAAATGCAACATAATAAAACTTAATAAGATGCAGAAAAAGTAGTACCAAGATAGAGTTTTCTAACAGTAAGCATCTACATTAAAAAAGAAGATATCATATAAACAACTTAGCCTTATACAGTCAAGAAAATAGTAACAGAAGAACAAACTAAGACCAAAATTAGCAGAAAAAAATAAAGACTAGAGAATAAATGCATAAAATAGAGAAGAACAGAAAAAAATCAACAAATCTAAAAATCTGGTTTTTAGAAAAAAATAAAACATATAAAATCTTAACTAAGTTGAGAATAAAAGAGAGAAGACTCAAAGAAAGATAAGAACTTAAAGAGACATTACAATGAATGTCTCAAAAAAAGATCATAAGGAATTATTATGAGTAATTATACTTTAACAAATTGGATAATCTATATTAAATGGATAAATTCCTAGAAACATACAACCTACCAAAACTAAATCAAGAAGAAAAACAGCCAGGCTCAGTGGCTCAGCCTGTAATCCCATGCCTTTGGGAGGTTGAGGTGAGTGGATTGCCTAAGCCCACGGGTTCAAGACCCGCCTGGGCAGCAAGACCTCATCTCTATAATAAATCAAAAAATCAGCCAGGCGTGGTAGCACATGCCTGTAATTCCGGCTACTTGGAAGGCTAAGGTGGAAGGATCGCCGGAGCCCAGCAGGTCGAGGCTGTGGTGGCCGGAAGTGGCAACTGCACTCCAGTATGGGTGACAGAGTGAGACTCTAGCTAAAAAAAAAAAAAAAAAAAAAAAGAAGAAGAAAAACAAAGCCTGAACAGATTAATAACAAAAAAGAACATTGAATCAGGGATTAGAAACCTTCACAACAAATGAAAGATCAGAAGAGATGGCTTCAGAGTTTAATTCCACCAAACATTCAAAGAAGAATTAAAAGCAATCCTTCTTAAACCTTTCCAAGAAAATAGAATAAAAGAAAACATGCATGTCCAAGCTTATTTTATGAAACTAGTATCACCTTGATATCAAAGACAGAAAAAGACACTAAAAGGAAGAAATGCTATAAGCTAATATCCCTGATAAACATAGATTTTAAAATCCGCAATAAAACACTAACAGATTAAAATAATACATTAAAAATATCATGCACCATGACCAAGTTGAATTTATCCCTGGAATGCAAATATGGCTCAACATATGTAAATCAATCAATGTGATGCACCACATTAACAAAAAGAAAAAAATCTATATTATCACATATGTCAGAGAATGTAGAAACACTGACAAAGTTTAACATCTATTCATGATTGAAACTCTCAAAAAATAGGTATAGAAGGTACTTACTTCACCACACTGAAGGTCATATAATAAAACACACAGATAACACAATAATCAATGAATGGAGGAAAATAAAACTGTTTCTTCTAAAATCTGGCACAAGGCAATGATATCCACTCTCACCACTTCCATTCAGTAGAGGGCTGAAAGTCCTAGCCAGAGGAATTAGACAAGAAAAATAAATAAAAGGCATCTAAATCAGAAAGAGGTAAAATTCTCTCTTATTCATTGATGAATGAAATTAAAGACATGGATATGAAAATATATCCCATGCTCAAGGATTACAAGAATTAATACTGTTAAAATGTCATACTATCCCAATGGTCTACTAATTTAATACAATCCCTATCAGAATCCCAATGACAGTCTTTAAAAAAGTTCAAAAAAAGTCATAAAACTCATATGGAACTGCAAAAGACTCTGAATAGCCAAAAAAGACTCTGAATAACCAAATAAATCTTAAATGGCAACAACAAAAAAGACAAAGTTAGAGGAACTACACTTTCAGATTTCAAAATATATTATAAAACTACAATAATTGAAACCACATGATACTGGCATAAAAAAAATTGCACAGATAAATGGGAACACAATAAAGAGCCAAGAAATACATCCAATAAGCACAGACAACTGATTTTTAGCAAAGATGCCAAGAATACAAAATGTTGAAGGACAGTTCCTTCAGTAAACATAAGACATGAAACAATAAAACTGCTAGAAAAAAAAAAGGAAAAAAATCTTCCTGATATTGGTCTGGGTGATAATTTTTTTTTAGATATGGCCCCTAAAGCACAGGCAACAAAAGTAAAAATAAAGTGGGATTGCACCAAACTAAAACTTTTCCAAATAGCAAAGGGAACAATCAATAGACTATAAAGGCAACCTACAAAATGGAAAAAAAAATTGCAAGTCATAAATCTGATAAGTGGTTAATACCTGAAATACAGAAGAAACTCAAGCAGCAAAAAAAGAAAAAAAATTAAATAGGCTAAGAACCTGAATTAACATGTCTCAACAATAAAAAGCATACAAATGACTAACATGTGTATGAAAAATGCTCAACATCAGTAATTATCAGGAAAAGACAAATTAAAACCACACTAAGATATCACCTTAAATATATTAGAATGGCTATTATACAAAAAAAATAAATATTTGCAAAAGTGTGGAGAAAATAGAAATTTTTTTTAATAATCAATATTTTTTATTATGATATTTTGGGGTACAGTTAAGGGTTAGATATACAAATATGCTTCATTCTGGCACCCTTGTTGATAAGATGTGTCTCCCCATCCCCAGACAGATATTTACTACTGTTAATCCCATCTTCCTCTCCCCCCCATAGTTTCCCACCACTGTCATTAATTTTCTTATAGTATTACATTGGATGTTCAAGGTCCACTATATGAGTGAGAACACGTGATTCTCAGATCTTTGTTTCCATGAGAAGTCACTCAGTATTATAGACTCTAGACTATAGTTCCATCCAGGTTGCTGCGAAATTCATGAGTTTGTTCTTTTTTATGACTGTGTAATATTCCATTGTGTATATACACAACATTTTTAAAATCCAGTACTCTTCTGATGGACAGCATGGTTGCTTCCAGGTTCTTACTATTGTGAACAATGCTGCAATAAACATACATGTGCAGATATCTTTTTTATAGAGTGATTTGAGTTCTTCAGGGTATATTCCCAGTAGGCAGATTGCAGGGTCATATGGGAGGTTGATATTTAGAGCTTTTAGGAATCGTCTTACTGTTTTTCACAAAGATTGCACTAGTTTGTACTACCAAGTGGAAAAATATCCCATGCTCATGAATTGGAAGAATCAACATTGTGAAGATGTAGTAATTAATTAAAAAACTGCACAGATAAATGGGAACACAATAAGAAGCCAAGAAATACATTCAATAAGCACAATCAACTGATTTTCAGCAAAGATGCCAGGAATACAAAATGGTGAAAGGACAGTTCCTTCAGTAAACATAAGACAAGAACAATAAAACAGCTAGGAAAAAAAACAAAGGAAAATAACTTCCTGATATTGGCCTGGGTGATAATTTTTTTAGATATGACCGCTATCATATCTAAAAGGTGGAAGGTGGAAATCAAAAGTAGGGGGAGAGAGGAAGATGGCAGCCAAGCCAGTCAGACTGTGTGAGTCACAGTGTGAGTGTATGGATAATATTGTGTATGTGTTGGTGAGTAGGCTTGTGAGTGGCCAACTAGTGAGGGTTTGAGATCAAGTGACCAGGGTTCACCTGGTGAAGTGGATGGTACCACAGCTGATGGGTTTGGCTCTAGTGATTCCTGGGACACAGAAACCAAGTGGCATTTTCTTTTTAATCAACAAAACCCTTCCTGGGAAGGAGATACTGGGAGAGACTAAGTGGGATCTTGTGAGCAAGTGGCCAGAGTTCTACTGATGAAGTAGCTGTTGCTGCAACTGCTCTGATTGGTCCCTAGCACTTCCTGGGGTGCAGAAGCCAAGATAATTTTTTTTAACTGACAAAAGCTCCAGGCTCTGCTTCACCACTGCAGTACCTGGCTGGACACTGGCAGCAAGGGCTGTGGAGGGAGCTCAGAAGCAGAGCCCCACTGGAGAAGACAAAAGAAGCACCCTGCCACCATCTTAAAAATGGGACATAAAAGTGCTCTGACAGACTGGGCTCAGTGGTTCAGCCTGTAATCTTGCACTTTGGGAGGCTAAGGTGAGTGGATTGCCTGAGCCCGCGGGTTCGAGACCCTCCTGGGCAACTTGGTAAGACCTAAACTCTACAATAAATCAAAAAATCAGCCAGGCATGGTAGTGCACTCCTATAATTCTTGCTACTTGGAAGGCTGAGGTAGAAGGATCGCCGGAGCCCAGCAGGTCGAGGCTGCAGTGGCCGGGAGCTGCCACTACACTCCACTCCAGTCTGGGTGGCAGAGTGAGACTCCAACTCAAAAAAAAAGAAAGTGCTCTGATTTGCTCACCACGGAGCAACATACTCAATCTTTGTGACCACTGGATCAGCTAGACAGGGGTTGCTTGTGACCCAGAAGGAATATACTGAAAGCACAAATTTTGGAGGGACAGGATGAGTGCTGAGTCTCAGGTGCCTCACCCTCTACACTGATTCAGCCACAGGACAAAGGGTGTGACCACAAAAGGACCTCCAACGAGATCAGTGGTGAGTCTGGGGCTGAATCAAACCCCCTCCTCCCCAGCAATCCTCTAAATGTCAGACCCACATGACTGAGAGGGATGAATCCATGTGAAGCCTGAATGAACCTACATGAAGTCTGGACGTCAGTCACAAAAGGAGACTCCACTCCAGGATAGCTCTGACTGGGGAGTCCTCCTGAGGGGAGGACTTCAGCCCCACCCACACCCATTGCCCATCTTCCTTCCATGCTCCAGACACTGGGGAGATAACGAATGAGGCAGAAGCACTGCAGGAAATAGTACAGAAACGGATGAGGGGAACAATTACAGAAACAGCACAAGACAGGTGGTTTTTTTTAACTTTAAAAATTTTTTTCCTGTTTGCTAGTTTTTCTAATTTTTTAAGTATTTTCCTTTGTGCATGAATGTGTATGTGAGGGTACCATCTGCATTCTCCCCCCTTTTTTTGTTTTGTTTTCTGTTTATGTATGCATGTGAATCACTGAGTGCTCATCTATCAGGTTTTTTTTGTTCTTTGTTTTTGCTCATTTGTTTTTCTTTTTTTTAGTTTAATGCATGTGTAAATATATGTGTGAGGGTTCAATCTGAATTCCTAATTTTTTTCTTTTTTTCCCCCGTTCTTTCTGTTTCTCTTCTCCATTCATTTTGTGCTGAGCATGTGTGTGTGTGTGTTTGGTTTTTCTGTTCTGACTTCATTTTTGTTGTTTGATTTATTGTTATTCCAGTTTATTTTGCTGTGTGTGTGCATTCAATTGTATTTTGCTTTGGTTTCTGCTTACATTGTTCTGTGATTATTTTCTTTTAAAAAAAAATTGAGCATCTTATTTTATCCTATTCTTCTCTGTTCTCCTCATTGTTGTTACTGTATCTTGGACTCAGGGGTACACACACACACCCACTGCATCATCATATAGAGTGGTGGTGGTGAGTGGGTCTCAGGGAATCCGTACCACAAGCAGTGAACACTGTGATTTGCAAGTAACTTCTGAATCCTAGTTCCCTATCCTCTAGCTTATTTGACTCTAAAAACTACAAGAGACAGCAAAACTTCCCACCCACAGTCATATTTCAAAGCAAAACAAATCCAGATCCTGGATCAGGGAAGGATAGAGGGCTGAGTAAACATCAGAAGTGAAAGCCTCTCCAACTTCCACTGTAAAGTGAAACTAAACAGAAAAGAAAGAGATCTGTCAAAAATGAAGAAAAACCAATGGAAGACATGAAATTCTACGTAATTTCATGTGTAACAAAGAGACGATACCTAAAAAATCAGACATTAGAGCCCAAACAATGGAAGTGACAAACAACTGGCCCCAGAATACAACAGAGATTAGGGAATGAATGAAAAGAGTGAATAAGACTCAAGAAAGAAAAGATGCAACACTAAAAGAACTTGTAACAGGATTTTGGCCATAAAAAATTTCATCAAGGAAATAAATAACAAGATGACAAGCATAGAAAGCAGAATTAATCTAGCAAAAGAAAGAACCTCAGACTTGAAGACCACAACATGGAATTAACCTGATCTGTAAAAAACAGAGATAAAACTCAAAAACAACAAAAAAAAAAACAAAAAAACCCCAAAGCCTACAAGAGATGTGCAATTATATCAGGAGGCCAAAACTATACCTGATTGGTGTCCCAGAAAAAGGGAATTGAAGAACACTTTGGAGCAAGTATTCTGGGAGGTTATCTAAGAAAATGCTTCCCATCTCACCAGAGATATGATCAGCCAAATACAAGAGATACATAGAACACCTGTAAGACATCAAATGAGAAGATCAATCCCTTGACAAATAGTAATTTGATCACACAAATTAGGCACAAAAGAATAAATCCTAAAAGCAGCAAGAGAGAAAGATCAGACTGTCTACATGGAAAACTAATCAGAATAGCAGCAGACCTATCAGGAGAAACACTACAAGTGAAGGAACTGGAGACCAATATTCAAAGTCCTCAAAGATAAACAGTTTCAACCAAGAATTTCCTACCCAGTCAAGTTTAGCTTTATCAGTGATGAAGAACTAAAATCCTTCCCAGACATCCAATCCCTAAGAGATTATGCAGCTTCCAGACCAGCTCTACAGGAGTCACTTATAAAGTATTAAGCACAGAAAAAAAAAAGAATAACCACACACTTCCCAAGAGAACAGCAGAGCATAGAATCAATGTACAATACATTGCAACAGCAAATTGAAAACAAAAACATATTAACCCCAAAGTCACAAGAAAACAAAGAAAAAACTGTATAAGAACCTCATGACAGGGATAAACAATCACATTTAAATAATCAGCCTGAATGTAAATGGATTAACTGCACCACTGAAAAGACACAGAATGGCAAATTTTTTTGCATAAGAAACCATGAACCAATTATTTGCTGCTTCCAGGAAACTCATCTCACCACAGCGGTGCACACAGACTCAAAGTTAGAGGATGGAAAACGAGTTTCCAGTCAAATGGATCATAAAAGAAGGCAGGAGTCACAATCTTATTAGCAGACAAAACAACCTTTAAACTATCAAAAATGTAAAAAGATATGAAAGGATACTATATTATGATAAAACATTCACTCCATCAACAAGAAATATTCATCCTAAGCACAGATGAACCCAACACAGAGATACCAGTATTTATAAAGAAACTACTAAGTAAACTAAAAAAAGATACTGACTGTAACACTATTATAGCTGGCAACTAGAATACCCCACTAACAGCCTGAGATACATCATCAAAGAAAACATCAAGACAATCCAAAACCTCAACTTGATTCTCAACCAAAGGGACTTAATAGATACTTATATAGAATATTCCAACCCAAAACTCCTGAATATACATTTTCCTCACTAACACATGGAACATATCCCAAGATCAATCACATGCTTGGCCATAAATCAAGCAAAAACAAATTCCATAGGGTTGAATTATTGCCAGACACTTTCTCAGACCACAGTGAAAAAATAAATAAATAAGAACACCAACAGAATTTCACCAAAGCCCACAAAGACATGGAAACTAAACAGCACGATGCTGAATACTACTGGGTCAACACTGAAATCAAAATAGAAATGAAAAGATTCCTGAAAACAAATGAAAATAAAGAAACATCTTACCAAAACTTCTGGGATGCCATGAGAACAGTTCTAAGAGGGGAATTTATGTCTTTATGAATACATCAAGAAAATGAAAAGATGACAAGTTAACAGCCTAACAAATCCTTAAGAGATCCCAAAAGACAAGACCACCAAAACCCTAACTTTAGCAGGAGAATCCAGATCACCACAGTAAAAGTCTAAATGCGGAACATAAAAGACAAAAATATCATAGAAAGCATCAACAAAACAAAAAGTTGGTTCTTTGAAAGAATTAACAAGATTGATGGACCCCCAGCCAGAATGACCAGGAAAAGGAGAGAAGAAGCCCAAATAAACACAATAAAAAATACAGAAGATCAAATCACAACTGACTTCAAAGAAATACCAAAGACTATCAGAGATTACTATGCACACCTGTATGGAAACAAACTTGACAACCTAAATGAAATGAAGTGAAGGATTTTCTGATATCACACAACCTCCAAATTTTGAAACAAGAAACATTTAGACACTAAATAGACAATAACAAACCAGGAAATTGACTCTGTCATAAGAAAACCACCTACCAAAAAAAAAAAAAAAAAGCCTTGGACTGGATGACTTTCTACCAGAATTCTACAAAATGTACAAAGAGGAGCAGATACCAGCACTATTGAAAGTATTCCAGGCAATTGAGAAAGATGGAATTCTTCCCAAATCACTTTACAAAGCTAACATCACACTGATACCCAAAACAGGTAAAGATCCAACAAATAAATAATAAATAAATAAACAAATAAATGAAAAGAGAGATAACTATGGGCCAATATCTCTTATGAACATGGATGCAAAAATCATCAATAAGATTCTAGCAAATTGGATCCCACAACATATCTCAAAAATCATCCACCATGTCCAAGTAGGCTTCATCCCCAGAATGCAGGGTTGGTTAAACATCCTCAAGACCATAAATGTAATTAAATACATCAATAGATGTAAAAACAAGAACTTCATGATTATATCATTAGATGCAGAAAAAGCTTTTGATAAAATCCAGTATCCCTCCTTGATAAAAAAAAAAACACCTCAAACACCTATGTATAGAAGGAACATAACTGAAAATAGTAAGTGCCATCTACCATAAACCCACAGCTAGCATATTGCTAAACAGACAGACACTGAAAACATTTCACCTGAAAACTGAATAAGACAAGGTTGCCCACTCTTACCCTCTTGTTCAACATAGTTTTGGAAGTCCTATTTAGATCAAGTAGACAAGAGAAGGAAATCATGAGTATCCAAATAGGAAAAGGGGAAGTCAAGTTATCCCTCTTTGCTGATGATATGATCCTATACCTTGAAAATCCAAGAGAATCTATCAAAAACTTGCTTGCATTCAGAACTTGCCTCATGGGTCCCCAGAGAGGGTCCCCTAGGCTTGCAACCTACCCCATGCCATTAATTCTTTCATATCATTCATGTTTTCCTTCACAACACTTACTAGAATCTGATAGAAATTAATTAACCTATGCTTTTATTTGTTCTTTTAAAAAAATCTCTCTCTCTCCACACCCTGAGTTGGATATATATTCCAAGAGAACACATTCTCTTGTTCATGAATGTATCTCCCAAGCCTAAAATATTGTCTGACATGTAGAATGTATTTGGTAAACACTTGCAAGTAAATTAACAGAATCACTCAAAGTCATTTTCATTTTTAAAAGTTCTTGAAACCTTAACCAAATTAAAGTATAAAATATTTTCTATACCAGTGTCTTCCCTGGGGGTCTAGTGGTGAAGATTTGGCACTCTCACATTTCTCTATCACTCTTATAAAGTAAAATCCCAGGCACTAAGAATGAGTAAAATAACATGGGGCTCAAATCAGAAGAGTCAACTGAAGTAGGCTAATCCATAAACTGAGTCAGTAAGAGCCCCAAATAAAAAACCTGGAATGATCTAACTAAATGTGTAAGTGGAAAGATGAGAAGGGAGAGGGGAGGGAGAGGAGATGCTGTTAGGGAAGGGAACAAAGTGACAAAGTGGGGGTAGGAAGAGGACCAGCTATGAGCTTATTTCCACTAGGAGTTGTCTCGAAAGGCAACTGAACTCAAGAGAATTGTTGGCTAGAAATCCTCCCAACAGCTGTTTTCTGGAAATCAGCAGAGAGACTAATCAGAAATTTTTCTCCCCATACATTCTTCCCTATCCCCTTCTGACATCTCAGTTATCATAACCTCCTAAATCATTGTATCCTCACCCTCTCTGGATTTTGAAGAAACTCCTTGACTATGTATCCAATACATGTACAGTTCTGTAATTGAATTGCTATTTAAGTACATGGAATAAATTTGTTAAAACATACCTTTAATGTCTTCTTTGTTTTCTATGCATTTTGGGAGTTTGGGGGGGGAGAGGGATGAGTAGAAAAATAGTACAGAAGCAAAGAATAAAATAAGAAGAAAATGTAATGCCCTCAAATGGAAGGAAATGCATTCCCCATTCTGAGGAAATTCCTTTGCACAATATTAAAGCATTTTACTTTTTTGCTGCCTGCTTATTACTCTCTATGCCATACCCAGTTGCCTTCCAAAAGAAGATGGGAAGAGTTACTAGTTTCTCTAACACAAAGATGGAGAAAGGTGAGGTAAAAGAAACAACCAGGGAGCAATAGAGACTGAGCACAACAGCTCACGCCTGAAATCCCAACACTTTGGGAGGCCAAGGTAAGAGGATTGTTTGAGCCTAGGAACCCAAGACCAGCCAAGACAACAAAGTGAGACCTCATCTCTACAAAAAAATACAAATTAAAAAATTAGCCAGGCATGGTGGCACATGCCTATAATCCCAGGTACTCAAGAGACAGAAGCAAAGGATCTCCTGGGCCCAGGAAGTCAAGGCTGCAGGGAGTACCTGTAGTCCTAGTTCCTCAGGAGGCTAAAGCAGGAGCCCAAGAGTCTAGGAGTTTGAAGCTGTGGTGAGTCATGATCATGCCACTGCACTCCAGTCTGGGTAACAGACTGAGACCCTAATGAAGAAGGAAGAAGGAAGAAGAAGGAAGAAGAGGAGGAGGAGAATGAGAAGAAGGAGGAGAAGAAGAAGAAGAAGGAGGAGAAGGAGGAGGAGGAGGAGAAGGAGAAGGTCTAACTTCTATTTAAACGACATAAAAGATTATACGAATAAACAAAGGTGTCTTTCGCAATCAAACACCATGAAGCTCTTTTAAGAAACTCAATCTATTCTAAATTTATAATGGAAATCTACAAGTTCTTATTGATGGAATAAGTCAGCTTTGAAAAAATGGAAAGGGATTATTTTTCTTAAAAATTATCAGACATATGGCAAAGTCACACTCGTAAGAACCATATGGTAATTGCTGAAGACAGAAAAACATACCTAGAAAGAATGAAGAGAAACCTCAGAAACAGAGTTCTCAATATATGGGAATGATATAAAGATCGTATCAAAATCAGCGAGAAAAGACTACTTAGTAGATGGTGTTGGAAAAATTGGCTTGTTATATTAAGAAAAATAAAACTAGTCTTCTGCACTACACCATACACAAAGGAGGACTCCAGATCAAAGACTGAAATGTATAAAGAGAAATGATAAAGTTAAAAGAAGATGAGACATGACAGAATTTTTGTAAATTAAGAGTAAGAAAATTTCTTTCATGAGACAAAAATAAGCACAAACTATACATTAAAAATAGATTTGAGCTGGGCTTAGTGGCTCAGCCAGAAATCTCGTGCCTTGGGAGGCTGAGGTGAGTTGATTGCCTGAGTCTGCGGGTTCAAGACCCACCTGGGCAACTTGGTGCCACCTCATCTCTACAATAAATCAAAAAATTAGCCAGGTGTGGTAGCGCACGCCTGTAGTTCCGGCTGCTCAGAAGGCTGAGGCGGAAGGATCGCCGAGCCCGGGAGGTCTAGGCTGCAGTGGCTGGTAGCAGCCACTGCACTCCAGTCTGTGCGACAGAGTGAGATTCCAAATTAAAAAAAATAGATTTGATGATATCAACATTAAGTATTTGCTTAACCAAGGACACTGCAGATTTAAAAGAAAGATAAATATTAGAAGATATTTACAATATCTAAAACCAAGTCTATTATGTCAAAATACAATTATTACATAGAACTGAATACATTCCAAATGGTTTAAACAAAAAGATTTACTCTAGGGTATTACTTAGCTAACAGAATTTTATTTTTATTTTTATTTATTTGTTTATTTATTTGAGTTGGACTCTCACTCTGTCGCCCAGACTGGAGTGCAGTGGCCACTTCCGGCCACCACAGCCTCGACCTGCTGGGCTCTGGCGATCCTTCCGCCTCAGCCTTCCGAGTAGCCAGAATTACAGGCATGCACTACCATGCCTGGCTGATTTTTTGATTTATTGTAGAGATGAGGTCTCGCTGCCCAGGCGGGTCTCGAACCCGCGGGCTCGGGCAATCCACTCACCTCAGCCTCCCAAAGGCACGGGATTACAGGCTGAGCCACCAAGCCCAGCTGGTTTACAGAATTTTAGACGGTATTAATTTAAAAGTTCTAGAATCTTCTTAGAAACCTTCTCAAGGCCACAACATAGGTTCTGGCTACCAAAGAAGTAGCTGCCTATTCTATGATCTACAGACCTGGGCTCTAAAAGCACTCTTCCACTGCTAGAATCAAGAAGCCTCTTTACTGGATGCTATCTCTGCTGCCAGCTCCAGAACTGTGTTGTGCCTGCTACCTGCCTGCTGTATGGACAAATTACACCCCACCGTTGGACAATAGACTCCTGCTAACACTGACCTGGAAGATAGAGAATTCTTCAGCTGTGCTTGCAAGTAGAAACAATGGAAGTCAATCTTAGACCTCACTGAGGCCTTCCAAATCTTGAGCAAATTCATCAAATCTAAATGAAGTCTGAAGCACAAACTCCAAGGATTGTAAAAAAAACAACAAAAAAAAAACAAAAACAAAAAGTCACTTCCTAATATCTGGGTTCTAATGTAAGGAAAGAAAACCAGAAGGAGGTTTAGTGACAATTCAGCATACTCCTAACAGTAGTAATAGAATAACATCTAGAATATACAAGAAAACCCTGTGAATAAACAAGAAAATCAGAAAACTCAAGAGAAAAATGTAAAAGGATGTGAACAGGCATTTTACAGAAGGGTAAACTCAAATGGCTAAAAATATACAAAGGTTTTCTTCAAGGCATTAATTATCAGATAATACAAAGTAAAAAGCAAAAATGATGAGGCACCACTTTCCCCTCATTGGATTAATGGGAACAGATAATGCTAACTTGCTGGGCTAATGAAGTTTATGAACTGGGAAGATATTTGGGAAACTAATCTGAGAATATCTAGGCAAATTAAGTAAACCTTTTATTTGATGACCTAGCAATCCCACTTCTGAATATACATCCCAGAGAAATTCTCACATAGTACTCTATACAAGAATATTCATCAGAGTGTTTTCTATAGTGACAGAGAAGAACAGGAGAAATTAGATTCTCCTCACCATGCAACTGTTTACAAAAATCTGGGGATGGCCCCCAGAGCCCCTACATAGCACAATTCTAGGGGAAACAGAAATCACACACAATATAAGGTGAATAGTGCTCCCTAGTGTTGTACACTTCAACAGGATTCTTATCCTTGGGAATATAACATAGCAGTAGTAAACAATAAACTAGATGGAACCTCAAAAACTTGTAGATTGTTTTCCAAAGACAGCTGAGTTTAAAAACAAAAATGCAATATAATGAGATCCAGAACTCAGAACATTTGGATAAACTAAGCATAAACAGAAATGCTACATACTTTACAAAAAGACATAAAAATTCAAGTATAGCATATGCACTTTTCTATGTCTACAAAGGGGTCACAATAGGAACTAAAAATGCAAGCACAATAAGGACAAAATGAGTTTTGCATGGGCTAATTGTGGGAGTGTATCAAGAACTGAGGAATAGGACTTAATAGGCTAGGTTATCACAAACACCTAGTGTTACCATTTATTTTT
Source organism: Cephalopachus bancanus (assembly GCA_027257055.1). Classification (NCBI taxonomy): domain Eukaryota; kingdom Metazoa; phylum Chordata; class Mammalia; order Primates; family Tarsiidae; genus Cephalopachus; species Cephalopachus bancanus. The sequence goes on along the minus strand of JAPVLO010001814.1, from coordinate 46,950 downwards.
CACTTTTAGTGATTCTTTTTTTTTTTTTTTTAATAATCAGTATTTTTTATTATCGTTTTGTAGGGTACAGTTAAGGGTTAGGTGTACAATTACGTTTCATTCAGGCACCCTATTGATAAGAGGTGTTTTCCCAGTCCCAGATAGATATTAGCTACTGTTAATCCCATCCCCCCCCCATAATTTCCCAGTACCATCAGTCATTTTCTTATAGTATTACATTGGATGTTCAAGGTCCATTATATGAGTGAAAACATGTGATATTCTGATCTTTGTTTCTGTGAGAGGTCACTCAGTATTATAGACTCTAGTTCCATCCAGGTAGCTGCGAAATTCATGATTTTGTTCTTTTTCATGGCTGCGTAGTATTCCATCGTGTATATGTACCACATTTTTTTAATCCAGTCCTCTTTTGATGGGCAGCATGGTTGTTTCCAGGTTCTTGCTATTGTGAATAACGCTGCGATAAACATACGTGTACAGGTATCTTTTTTATAGAGTGATTTGTGTTCTTCAGGGTATATTCCCAGTAGGGGGATTGCAGAGTCATAGGGAAGGTCAATATTTAGAGCTTTCAGGAATCGCCACACTGCTTTCCACAGAGGTTGCACTAGCTTACACTCCCACCAACAGTGTAGAAGTGTTCCCTTTTCACCACAGCCTCTCCAGCAGCTGTTATTTTTTGAGTTATTGATAATTGCCATTCTGACTGGAGTTAGGTGATATCTCAGTGTGGTTTTGATTTGCATCTCCCTGATGATTAGTGAGGTTGAGCATTTCTTCATGTGTTTGTTGGCTGCTCGAATGTCTTCTTTTGTGAAGTGTCTGTTCATATCTTTTGCCCATTTTATAATGGGGTTGCTTGTTTTCTTCTTTTTAGTACGTTTCAGTTCCTTGTAGATCCAGGATGTTAAGCCTTTGTCAGACCTAGAGTTGGCAAATACTTTTTCCCAGTCTGTAGGCTGTCTCCCTACTCTCTTGATGGTTTCTTTGGCTTTGCAGAAGCTTGTCAGTTTAATAAGGTCCCATTTGTCTATCTTCTCTCTTAAGTCCTGTGGGTTTCGGGTTTTGTACAGGAATTGGATGCCCGTTCCGATTTCCATGAGAGTATTTCCTTCCTTTTCTAAGGTTCTTATGGTTTGAGGTTTTACATTTAGGTCTCTGATCCATTTGGAGTTAACCTTTGTGCATGGGGATAGATAGGGGTCCTGTTTCAATCTTCTACATGTGGTCAACCAGTTTTCCCAGCACCATTTACTGAATAGGTTCTCCTCACCCCATTGGTAGGTGGTGGGGGCTTTGTCGAAGATGAGTTGGTTGAGGAATTGAGGTTTTGCTTCTGGAATCTCAATTCTGTTCCATTGATCTATATGCCTGTTCTTGTACCAATACCAAGCTGTTTTGATGATTGTAGCTTTATAGTAAAGTTTGAAGTCTGGTATTGTGATACCACCTGCTTTGTTTTTTTTGCTGAGGATTGTTCTGGCTATTCTTGGACGTTTGTGTTTCCATATGAATTCCTGTGTTGTTTTTTCTAGGTCAGAGAAGAATGTTATTGGTAATTTAATGGGTATTGCATTGAATTTGTAGATTGCCTTAGGTAAGATGGACATCTTCACAATGTTGATTCTTCCGATCCATGAGCATGGGATATTTTTCCACTTGTTCATGTCAGCTTTGATTTCTTTGAGCAGTGTTTTGTAATTTGCATTGTAAAGGTCTTTCACGTCTCTGGTTAGGAAGATGCCAAGGTATTTCATTTTTTTTGTGGCTATTGTGAATGGAATTGTGTTTTTTATTTGGGTTTCTGTTTGTTTATTATTGGTGTAGAGAAATGCGATTGTCTTTTGTACATTTATTTTGTATCCTGAGACTTTGCCAAAGGCCTTTATCAATGTAAGGAGGCCTTTAACAGATTCTCTTGGGTTTTCAAGGTACACCATCATATCATCTGCATAGAGAGATAACTTGACTTCCTCTTTTCCTATTTGAATACCTCTGATTGCCTCGTCTTCTCTGATTGCTCTAGCCAGGACTTCCAATACTATGTTGAACAGGAGGGGTGAGAGTGGGCATCCTTGTCTAGTTCCAGTTTTCAGGGGAATTGGTTCCAATTTTTGTCCATTTAGGAGTATGCAGGCTGTAGGTTTCTCGTAGATGGCTTTTATTATTTTGAGGTATGTTCCCCGTATGCCTAGATGTTCAAGGGTTTTTATCAAGAAGGGGTGCTGGATTTTATCAAAAGCTTTTTCTGCATCTAATGATATGATCATGTGGTTTTTGTTTTGACATCTGTTGATGTATTTAATTACATTTATGGTTTTACGAATGTTGAACCAGCCTTGTATGCCAGGAATGAAGCCTACTTGGTCATGGTGAATGATTTTTGAGATGTATTGTTGAATCCTGTTTGCTAGGATTTTGTTGAGAATTTTAGCATCTATGTTCATCAAAGATATTGGCCTGTAGTTCTCTTTCTTTGTTGGATCTTTACCTCACTTGGGTATCAGTGTGACGTTGGCTTCATAAAATGATTTGGGGAGAGTTCCATCTTTTTCAATCGCCTGGAATACCTTCAGTAGGATTGGTATCAGCTCCTCCTTGAATGTCTTGTAGAATTCTGCTGGAAAGCCATCTGGACCAGGGCTTTTTTTTGTAGGAAGTTTTCTTATTACGTAGTCGATTTCCTTGATTGTAATTGGTCTATTTAGGGTCTCAATTTCTTCTTGTTCCAACTTAGGTAGATTGTGTGATGTCAGAAAGTCCTCCATTTCCTTGTGGTTTTCAAGTTTGTTTCCATACAAGTGTACATAGTAGTCTCTAATGATCTTTTGTATTTCTTCAGGGTCAGATGTGACTTCATCTTTTGTGTTTCTGATTATGCTTATTTGTTTTTTTTCTCGTTTTTTCTTAGTCAGTCTAGCTAGGGGACCATCGATCTTGTTTATTCTTTCGAAGAACCAGCTTTTTGTTTCATTGATTTTATCAATTATCTTTTTGTCTTCTATGTCCTGGATTTGGGCTTTTATTTTGGTGATCTGGATTCTTCTGCTGAAATTAGGGTTTTTGTGGTCTTGCTTTTCCAGCTTCTTTAGGTGGCTTGTTAGATTGTGAATTTCTGTTCCTTCCATTTTCTTCATGTGTGTTTGTAGGGATATAAATTCCCCTCTTACTACAGCTTTCAGGGCATCCCAGAGATTTTGGTAAGATGTTTCTTCATTTTCATTTGTTTCCAGGTATCTTTTGATCCCTGTTTTGATTTCGTCATTGACCCAGGAGTTGTTTAGCATCATGCTGTTTAGTGTCCATGTCTTTGTGGGTTTTGGGGGGACTTTGTTGGTGTCAATATTTATTTTTATTCCACTGTGGTCCGAGAAGGTGTTTGGTAGAATTTCGGTCCTTTTAAATTTGCTTATACTTGATTTATGGCCGAGTATGTGGTCGATCTTAGAATATGTTCCATGTGGTGATGAGTAAAATGTGTATTCTGTGGTCTTTGGATGGAGTGTTCTGTAAGTATCAATTAAGTCCATTTGGTCCAAGGTCACATTGAGGTTCCGGATCTCCTTGCTGATTTTTTGTCCTGATGATCTGTCTAGGGTTGTGAGTGGGGTATTAAAGTCCCCAGTTATGATAGTGTTAGAGTCAATATCTTTCTTTAGTTTTCCAAGAAGTTGTTTTATGAAAGTTGGTGCAAATATGTTGGGTGCATATATGTTTAGGATAGATATTTCTTGTTGATGGATTGAACCTTTTATCATTATGTAGTGACCTTCTGTATCTTTTTTGATTTTTAATAGTTTGAAGGATATTTTGTCTGAAATTAAGATGGCTACTCCTCCTTTCTTTCGTATTCCGTTCGCCTGAAAGATTGTTTCCCATCCTCTTACCTTGAGTCTGTGGGTGTCCTTTCTAGTGAGGTGAGTCTCTTGAAGGCAATAGATTGTTGCCTGATGATATTTTATCCATTTTGCCAATCTATGTCTTTTCAGTGGTGCATTTAGTCTGTTCACATTTAGGCTAATAATTGAAATGCAAGAGTTGATCCCTGTCATAATGTTCTTACAGAGTTGTTACTGTTTATTTGTTGTCTTTCTTTGGGTTTTGGAGTTGGTTCAGGTGTGTTTTTAATCTTTTTCCTGTACTCTTGTGAAGAATGCTGATGTTCTTTTTTCTTTTTCTTCTGTGTTCAGTACTTTCTTAAGTGTTTCTTGTAGAGGTGGTCTGGTGGCAGCGTAGGTTCTTAGGGATTGGATGTCTGGAAAAGATTTTAATTCTCCCTCACTAATGAAGCTTAGTTTGGCTGGGTAGGTTATTCTTGGTTGAAATTGTTTCTCTTTTAGTACTTTGAAGATAGGGCTCCAGGGTCTCCTGGCCTGAAGGGTTTCTGTGGATAAATCTGCTGCTATTCGGATTGGTTTTCCCTGGTAGGTAGTCTGGCCTTTTTCTCTTGCTGCCTTTAGGATTTTTCCTTTCATAGGTACTTTGTTTAGGCGAATTATTATGTGTCTGGGAGTTGGTCTTCTCGTTTGTTGTCTTGCAGGGGTTCTCTGAATCTCTTGTGTTTGAATTTTTTCATCTTTACTGAGATGAGGGAAGTTTTCTTGAATGATTTCATGGAATGTATGTTCCAGTGTGGCTTCTGTTTCTCTTTCTGCCTCAGGAAGCCCAATTATTCTCAGGTTTGGTCTCTTGAAGTGATCATTCATCTCTTGCAGGTTTTGTTCTGTCTTTTTGAGCTTCTTTTCTATGCTTTTGACAGTTTGGGTTAGTTCTGTGTTTTGGTCTTCGAGCTCTGAGATTCTTTCTTCTGCTTGGCTGATTCTGCTTTCCATGCTTATTAGTCCGTTGTTCATTTCCATCACAGTATTCTTTACTGCTGTCATTTCTGACAACAGCTCCTTCCTATTTTCCTCTTGTCTCTCCTCAATTTTTTTAATTCTCTCCATTAATGTTTTGATGTCTGGGTTTGTTGCATGTAGCCAGTCATTCTGGGGACTCTTCATTGTCTGTGTTCCAGAATCTGTTTTCTCATTGTCTGATCTCCCAGGGGTCTGTGTAAGACCTATATTCTTCTTTTGGTTTTTCTTCATTTGTGCGGTTTTTCCACTTCCCTACTTCTTCCTTCCCTCCACGTCACCGTCTTCTTTAATTTTGTTTTTCAGGGGTAAAGGGACTGGTTTTACTTCTGTTTGTTCAATCTCCCATTCTTTATGTATGTCGTCTTACTTTGTTCAATTTTGAAGTTGCACTGTAGGTTGGAGGTGGTCCTTTTTGCAGTTTTGAGATGTATTTAAGGGGAGAGCTGTGATTCAAAATCTGTCTGCAGGTCCTGGTGTTCGCTGACAGGTGTGTGGATAATGTGGAACCCACTTCCCACTGCCCTGGAGTCTGTCCGTGCAGTGGGGCTGTAGGTTTACTCCCTGAAATAAAATGTGGTTAGCAGGGGGGAGAGGATGGAGCAGATAGTGGGTTGAAGAGGGGAGTGGAGAGATAGAGGAGTAACGGAGGAAACTAACGAGTGTGCCAACAAATAGAGAGAGAGGTCTATACTGAAACAGCTAAAAACGATGGACCACAGCTACAGTCGAACCAACTCTCATACAACCACAAATAAAACATATCGTGATGCTAACATACCCGCTATCCAACCACCTTATTGGTGTGCTGTTCCTCTATACAAAGACATGGTTTACAGACAGAAGAAAAGAGAAGAAAAGGAAAAGGAAAAGGGAAAAAAGGGGAACAATACTGTAGGAATAGAATTAAGTCATTAAACTAATAGAATCAATGAAGCACACTCTGAGACCTTTCGTTTAAGTCCAATGTCCTTTCAGGTCTGATTTCTAGTTTTCTTTTCAAGCTGGTGAATTAGTTTGCAGTTAGAGTCAATTGCCCCTGATCTGCTGTAAGGACAGTTCAGTTCAACCTTCCTTCAGCAGTTTGGTCTATGTCTTTATCAGGCTTATTTCTCCCGTTTCGGTGTTGTTACCTTGAGTCGCCAGCAGGTGGTGCTATCTCATCTGCTCGCCCCAGAGGGGGTGGGGCCAGACAGGAACAAGATGGCTGCCTGCCTCCGAGCAGGCAACAGAAGCCCCACGCGAGCCAGCAGCACAATCTCAGACACAGGAGATTTGGCAGCAAACCCTGCAGATCTTCCTTGAAGCTGATTGGTGTGGATCTCCTCTCGGGCTGGGTTGTGATGAGCTGCACGGGCCGAGCGCCGGGGCGCCGGGAGCGCCGGGGCGTCGGGAGCGCGGGGGCGCCGGGAGCGCGGGGGCGCCGGGGCGGGAGGCGGGGGCGCCGGGGCGGGAGGCGGGGGCGCCGGGGCGGGAGGCGGGAGCGCACTTTTAGTGATTCTGATGGGTGTATAGTGTGCATATCATTATGATTGTAATGTACATTTTAATAATGAATAGTAATATTGAGTAGCTTCAGGTTAAATGGAGAAAGGGTTAAGTACTATTGTAGCTGCATTCCCCAACTTCTGATATCCACCATGACAAAGTAGATTTCATTCTAAAGAAGGAAAAAAATATGGACTTTGTAGCAAATTGGATGGATTTGGAGTCTATCATACTCAGTGATTTATCACAGAAACACAGAACTGAGTTCCATATGTTCTCACTCATAAGGTGACCTTGAACAATTACAATGCTATAAGAAAGTGATTGGCAGTAGTGGAAAACTGTCAGGGGAGGGGAAGTGGGACTGGCAATTGAGGGAAACTGCTAGGGGAGGGAGGGGCATACATCATCAACAAGGGTACCTGCATGATCAATGTTTGTATATCTAACCCTGAATTGCACCCCACATTTTTATAATACATAAATTTTTTAAAAAAAGACAACTAAAAAACACTGCTCAAATAAATCAAAGAAGACACAATCAAATCGAAACATATTTTATGCCATGGATTGGCAGAATCAGCATTGTTGAAATGTCCATTTTACCCAAGGCAATCTACAGATTCAATGCAATACCTATTACATTACCATGATTATTCTTCTCAGACCTGGAAGCAACAATACACAAATTCTTATGGAAACGTGAATGACCATGAATAGTCAAAACAATCCTCAGCAAATGAAACACAAAACAGGAAGTATGGCACTCCTACAATTTAAACTTTATTATAAAGGTACAGTAATCAAAATAGCCTGGTAATGGTACAAGAACAGGCATATAGACTAACGGAATGGAATAGAGATTGTGTAAGCCAAACCTCAATTTCTCAATCCATCGTCAACAAAGCCTCCATCAAAAGTCAATATGGAAAGGAGAACCTATTCAGTAAATGGTGCTGGAGAAACTGGCTGTCCACATGCAGAAGAATAAAACAGGACTCCTACCTATCACCATACACAAATATCAACTCCAAATGGATCAAAGCCCTTGGGTTTTCAAGGTATAGGATAATATCATCAGCAAAGAGGGATAGCTTAACTTCCTCTTTTCCTATTTGAATATCTCTGATTTCCTTCTATTGCCTAATTGCTCTAGCTAGGGCTTCTAACAATATGTGGGGTAGGAGGGTTGAGAGTGGACAACCTTATCTCATTTTCATTTCAGGAGAAATGCTTCCAACTTCTATCCATTTTGTAGTGTGTTGGCTGTGGGTTTATTGTAGATGGCTCCTACTATGTAAAGAGGTGTTCCTTCTGTGCCTAGGTGTTCAAGAGTTTTTATATTACTTATTATTTTATTTTATTTTTAAAATGTGGAGTACAGCCGGGCTCGGTGGCTCAGCCTGGAATCCCGTGCCTTTGGGAGGCTGAGGTGAGTGAAATGCCTGAGCCCGCAGGTTCAAGACCCACCTGGGCAGGCGAGACCTCACCTCTACAATAAATACAAAAAAATTAGCTGGGCGTGGTAGCGTGCACCTGTAGTTCCAGCTACTTGGAAGGCTGAGGCGGAAGGATCACCAGAGCCCAGCAGGTCGAGGCTGCGGTGGCTGGAAGCAGCCACTGCACTGCAGTCTGGGCGATAGTGAGACTCCAACTCCAAAAAAAAAATGTGGAGTAAAATTTACAATTCAGGGTTAGGTATACAAATATTCATTACACAGGTACTCTTTTTGATGAGGTGTGCCCGTCCCTCCCCTGGCAATTTCCTGCAACTGCCAATCCCAACTTCCCTCCCTGGCAGTTTCTCACTACTGCCAATCCCTTTCTTTTAGTATTACAATAATTGTTCAGGGTTGCTTATGAGTGAGAATATATGGTACTTTGTTCTTGGTTTCTGTGATAGATCACTGAGTATATGATAGGCTCTAAATCCATCCAAGTTGCTGCAAAGTTCATATGTTTGTCCTTCTTTATGGCTGCAAAATATTCCATTGTATATACGTACTACATTTTTTTATCCAATCCAACTTTGATGGGCAGCATGGTTGGTTCCATGTATTTGCTATTGTGAATAGAGCTGCAACAAATATGCGTGTGCAGAGTTTCTGCATACATATACAGATAATACAGTTTCTATATACTCTATACTAGTTTCTCTTATTAACTAATTAGCATGATACTTTTGTCACAACTAATTAACCAATATCGATATGATTTCATTAACAAAAGCTCAGAATTTATTTTACTTTTTTGAGTTTTTGTCTATTGCTCTTTTCCTGTTGCAGAATTTTATTCAGGATACCACATTATATTTAGTTTTCATATCTCCTTGGACTCCTCGTGGTTATGAGAAGTTCTCAGAGTTTCTTTGTTTTTGATGACCTTGACAGATGTGAGGAGTAACAGTCAGGTACTTTATAGCATGCCCCCTCAAATGGAATTTGCGTGATGTTTTCCTCATGAAAAAAAAAAACTGTTTATATGTTTTGGGATAGGAAACAGCAGAGGTAAAATGACATTCTCATCAGATCATATCAAGAGAACATTCTATGAACATGATTTATTACTGTTGATATTAATGTTGATAGCTTGCTGAGGAACTGGGTTTCAACCTTCTCCTCCTCATTCTGTATTGTTTGGAAGGAAGTCACTATGCAAAGCCCACACTTAAAGAGTGAGAAATTGTGTTTACATAAACTTCCAGAATTATTCTCCTGTTTTTTTTTTTTTTTTTTTTTTTTTGCTGATAGACAGCCACATGTCACTTAATGACTAGGAAAGATTCTAAGGAATACATTGTTAGGCAATTTTGCCATTGCATGAACATTGTAGAGTATACTTGCACAAACCTAGATGATATAGTTTACTATACAACTATTAAGTTTCTAGTCTCAGGCTGAACACCTAAGATATAGGATATACCTATTACTCCTAGGCTTCAAGCCTGTAAAGTATGATACTATACTAAATAATCTAGGTAATGATAACACAATGGTATTTGTATATCGAAACATTTCTGGACCCATAAAAGTTACAGTAGAAATATGGTATTATAATTATATGGGAAAACCATTGTATATTGGTCTTTCGTCTACCAAAATATTGTTATGTAGCACATGACCATATGTTAAATTATTGGCTTATACCAGTATGGAATCACAGATGCTTATTTTACACATTGGGTTATAATACTACTTTATTTTGTTGCTCAAATTGTTACATACAACACTGGTCATTGGGAGTTCTTTCAGTTTGCTCCTGTGTCTGACACATCTGCATAATTGTGGGAATTTTTTGCTTATTTTTAGTACTGTTATTTTCTGGTACCACAACATGTTCTAGGCTCATCTTGTGTGTTTCCCATTCAAGTCCTAGAATTAGCCATTTCTCCAAAAATTCTTGTTATTTTTATCTTCCTTTTTTTGTTAGACAATAGTATTAAAAAGAAGGTTTAAGCATTCTGTTATACTTGTTATTTTGGTGTATCATTTCTTTTTGGCCCTTTTACTGGTACAATAAGGAAATATAGTTGTCCCTCAATATCCTTGGGGGTTGATTTTGGGACACCTTGTAAATACCAAAAATTCACAGGTGCTCAAGTCCCATACATAAAATGGTATAGTATTTTCATATAGCCTGTGCACATCCTCCTGTATATTTCAAATCATCTCCAGGCTACTTATAATACCTAATACAATGCCATATATCTCTTTGTATGCATGTATTCAATTTAGTTATTGGTGAATGGCAAATTCAAGTTTTGTTTTTTGGGAGCTTTGTAGCAATGTTTTTTCTTCAAGTATTTTCAGTCCATATTTGGTTCAACCCATGGATACAGATCTCATAGATTTGAAAGTTTGATTCTATGTGTGAGCATCCTAACATATATGTGTGTGTATACTAATATATTTCTATATGTAACTATATGTATCAGTATTAAGCTAAACATCATACTGATGTCTTCAGTGGTAATCCATTACTACACAGATTATTCTAGACTTCTTCCCTTGCTTATCTGTAACCTTCCACTTCAACAGTAAGAAACCTGATTCCCACTATCTTCCATCCATTTAGTTATTTGTTCTAGTTCAGTATACATTTGAAGGACTTCCATATTTCTTAAGCTGTACCACTTGTAGGGATAATGTGTCTTGATCAACTAGAGTATAGTATTCATGTAGAGTTCCTTTTTGTCTTTCATCTTCCATGTTCCATCATTTCCGAAGTTACTTTTGGCAGGAAATTTCCCTCTATCTCCTACAGTGAGATTGCTTCACCAAGATGTAATATGGCTAGATACTTTTGTCACAGTCAAGATTCTCCTGAACTAAATCTTTTTTGAAGTGTGAATACGATAAAGTGTATTCTTGTGTTATAAAGTTATTTGTGGTTTTGACAAATGCATAGTATTATGTATCAAACATTATGACATACAGACGCGTTTCACTACTCTAAAATAATATTTCTGTGTTTCATCTCTGAAAAGGAGAAATCACTGATCTGTTAATCATCTCTAGAATTTTGCCTTTGCTATTAGATGCAGAAAAAGCTTTTGATAAAATCCAGCACCCGTTCTTGATGAAAAACCCTTGAACATCTAGGCATACAGGGAACATACTTCAAAATAATAAAAGCCATCTATGAGAAACCCACAGCCAGCATACTCCTAAATGGACAAAAATTGAAACCATTTCCCCTGAAAACTGGAACAAGACAAGGATGCCCACTTTCACCCTTCCTGTTCAATATAGTATTGGAAGTCCTGGCTAGAGCAATCAGAGAAGAGAAGTCAATCAGGGGTATCCAAATAGGGAAAGAGGAAGTCAAGTTATCTCTCTTTGCAGATGACATGATTGTGTACCTTGAAAACCCAAGAGACTCTGTCAAAAACCTCCTTATACTGATAAAGGCCTTTGGCAAAATCTCAGGATATAAAATAAATGTGCAAAACACAATCGCATTTCTTTACACCAACAATAAACAAAGAGAAACCCAAATAAAAAGCACAATTCCATTCACAATAGCCAAAAACAAACAAACAAAAAAACCTTGGTATCTTCCTAACCAGAGACGTGAAAGACCTGTACAATGAAAACTACAAAACTCTGACCAAAGAAATCAAAGATGACACAAACAAGTGGAAAAATATCCCATGCTCATGGATTGGAAGAGTCAACATTGTGAAAATGTCCATCTTACCTAAGGCAATCTACAGATTCAATGCAATACCCATCAAATTACCAGAAACATTCTTCTCAGATGTAGAAAAAACAACACAGGAATTCATATGGAAACACAAATGGTCAAGAATAGCAAGAACAATCCTCAGCAAAAAAAACCAAGCAGGCGGTATCACATTACCAGACTTCAAACTTTACTGTAAACCTACAATCATCAAAACAGCTTGGTACTGGTATAGGAACAGGCAAATAGATCAATGGAATAGAATTGAGATTCCAGAAGCGAAACCTCAACTTCTCAACCAACTCATCTTCGGCAAAGCCTCCACCACCTACCACTGGGGACAGGAGAACCTATTCAGTAAATGGTGCTGGGAAAACTGGCTGACCACATGCAGAAGATTGAAACAGGACCCCTCTCTATCCACACACACAAAAATTAACCCCAAATGGATCAGCGACCTAAATGTAAAAGCTCAAACCATAAGAACTTTAGAAAATGAAGGACATACCCTCATGGAAATTGGAACTGGCATCCAATTCCTGAACAAAACCCGAAACCCATAGGTCATAAGAGAGAAGATAGACAAGTGGGACCTCATTAAACTGACAAGCTTCTGAAAAGCCAAAGAAACCATCAAGAGAGCAGGGAGACAGCCTACAGACTGGGAAAAAGTATTTGCCAACTCCAGGTATGACAAAGGCTTAACATCTTGGATCTACAAGGAACTCAAACATGCTGAAAAGAAAAAAAACAACCCCATTATAAAATGGGCAAAAGATATGAACAGACACTTCATAAAGGAAGACATCCGAGCAGCCAACAGACACATGAAGAAATGTTCAACCTCACTAATCATCAGGGAGATGCAAATCAAAACCACACTGAGATACAACCTAATTCCAGTCAGAATGACAATTATCAATAACTCAAAAAATAACAGTTACTGGAGAGGGTGTGGTGAAAAGGGAACATTTCTACACTGTTGGTGGGAGTGTAAACTAGTGCAGCCTCTGTGGAAAGCAGTGTGGTGATTCCTAAAAGCTCTAAATATCAACCTCCCATATGACCCTAAAATCCCCTACTGGGAACATACTCTGAAGAACTCAAATCACTCTATCAAAAAGATTCCTGCACATGAATGTTTATTGCAGCATTGTTCACAATAGCAAGAACCTGGAAGCAACCATACTGCCCATCAAAAGATGACTGGATGTAAAAAAGTGGTACATATATACGATGGAATACTACGCAGCCATAAAAAAAGAACAAAATCTTAAATTTTGCAGCAACCTGGATAGAACTAGAGTCTATAATACTGAGTGATCTCTAACAGAAACAAAGATCTGTGTATCACATGTTCTCACTCATATAGTGGACCTTAATCATCCAACATATTACCATAAGAAAACGACTGATAGTGGTGGGAAACTATGGGGAGGGAGGAGAAGGGAGATGGGATTAATGGTAGTAAACATCTCTCTGGGGACGGGGAGACACCTTTTATCAACAAGGGTGACTGAATGAAGCATATTTGTATACCTAACCCTTAACTGTACCCCACAATATCATAATAAAAAATATTGATTATATAAAAAAAGAATTTTGCCTTTGCTAGAATGTCATGCAAATAGACAGCTTCAGGCTTTCTAAATTTTTATCTTTCACTCAGTAGTAGGGATTTAAGACTTACCCACTTTTTTGCATGACTTAATGCGTTATTACTTTTTATCACTAAATAAATAGTATTTCATTCTATGAATATACTACATTTTGTTCATTCTTTCACCTATTAACACATTTGTTGCTTGCAGTTTTTTGTGATCATAAACAAAGCTACTATAAACATAATGCAAATTTTTGTGTGGACATAAGTTTTCACTCAGTTGTGTAAATACCTAGGCATGTGATTGTTGTGTTATATAACAAGATTTATTAGCTTTATAAGAAATTGTCAAACTGTCTTCCAAAGTAGCTGTGTCATTTTGTATTTCCAACATCAATAAACGAGAGTTCTTCTCATTTAGCATTCTCTTCAGCATTTGTAATTGTCAGGTTTTTGGCTTTATTTTAATTTTACTCATTTTAATAAGCATATAGTGTTACCTCATCGTTTCAATTTGCAATTCCTTAATAACATGCTGTTAAGCATACTTTAATGTGTTAATTTGCCATCTGTATATCTTTTTTGATTTGGCTTCTGTTCAGCTCTTTGACCCATTTTAAAAATTGGGATATTTTCCTATTACTGTACTTAAGAGCTCTTTACATATCTTGGGCATACAATTTTATCAAATATATTTTGAAAATATTTTCTTCCCATATGTGGCATGTCTTTTCATTCCCTTAACAGGGATCTTTCACAGAGCAGAAATTTTGAGGACCAGACTCCAGGTTTCTAGGGCACGTTTCATACTCTTGGAGGTGTGAGAGGCCATGGGGTGGATCTCTGGGTATCTAGTGCATTCCTGCAGCACTTGGTGGCAGGTCTCTGGGTGAGTGCACACCTATGAGTGTCTAGGTCAGCTGTGTTTTGTGTGGGCAGGAGGCAGCAAGCCAATGGGTCTGATGCCTACACTCCAAGTGAGGGAGCAGGTGTCCTGGGCTTTGTATTGGAGGCAACTGCTCATCTCCTGCCACGATGCCTTTGAAGTATGCTGTTCATGTGGAATGAGTCTCCTTTGTCTTCAGCGTATGAAAGGCATACAGGTACAGGAGCATAAGTCTCCTCTCTGCTTTCAGCATATGGCAGGGAATCTGGACCAGCAGGAGAATAATGCTGATGAGCAATACAGGAGGAGTGGGAGGAAGAGGTACAGCTGCATGCCGGAGACTGATTGCTTGGTTGTCACTCTGGCCTTGACCTTTACCTTGATGTCACACTGACCTCAGCCATCACACTAACTCCAGCAGTGGTGACTTTGGTCTGCTTCTGTGAAAATGTGCAGGGAGCCTTCTGCTGGATGAGAAGGGGAACTTAAGGGGTCACGGGTCCTGGCAGGGAGGTACTGGGCTAGAAGACAGCAAAAACAGGACCACAGAACCAAACTCTCTGGTTCTCCCCAGAAATGCTGAAAAACTTTTGGCTTCCCAGGATTGGTGAGCTGAGGTTACAGGGTCATTTACAGGAGCATTTTCTTTTATGTCCCTTGCATGTTGAGGGAACGTGGACTAACCTCATCTCTCCCTCATAGGTACACCCCCCACCATGTGCACAGGGGATACTCAACAGTCTCTCTTGCCCTTTTTCCTCATCAGAGTTCATTATTTTTTCTTTTTGCAGTGAGAGTCTTACTCTGTCATCTAGGCTAGAGTGCAGTGGCATGCTCACGGCCACCACAGCCTCAACCTGCTGGACTCAGATGATCCTTCTGCCTCAGCCTTCCAAGTATCTGGACCCACAGGCATGTGCTACCACAGGCTTATTTTTGATTTATTATAGGGACCAGCTCTCACCAAGTTGCCCAGGCTGGTCTCAAACCCCTGAGTTCGGGCAATTCTCTTGCCTCAGCCTCCCAAAATGCTGGGATTACAGGTTTGAGCCACCTCACCCAGCCCAGAGTTCATTTTAATTACATGTAACAATAGGGAGGAGGGACATGCAAGGAGCTCCATTGAGTAAAATGCACTAGGATGGAACATCTTAGTTAACATCTCATTTTAGTTTGCTTTTAGTGTAAACTTCTGGCTTTTTATTGTTCATTAGGTTTCCAGTACTGTCATGTGCCATGGTCCTGTAGGTAATCAGTGGATACTGTTTGTTCAGTTGCGTTACCATAGAACCCTGCCATGTGGACCACTGCAACACTTGGGAGTCTGATATCTGTTAGGAGAAGGCCCTGTGGCTGGTCTCTGTGGCTCAGTAAATTGTTCCCCAGTTATAGTACTGGCTCAGAGCCACTTCTCAGTCAGTTGGTTTCAGATTTGTGACTGTCCCTGGTGCCCCTCTAAGAGCATGAATGCCTGTCAACTGGTGCAGGCACACCCCCTGGAGACCCACAGAATGCTCATGCTCTGGCTCCTGGCAGAGCCTGCATACCCAACCCCTGCCCACCTCTCCCTGCCCCCGCTGCTTGTCTTAGCTTAGCCAGGCTGCTGCCGTGCCATGCCTGAGCCAGGGCAGAAAGGGCATTACTTTCGAAGATCACTTGCCATGCCTTAAGTCACGTGCTCACTGACTCGCTTGGTCTTCTTATTCCTAATCAAGACCCTTGATTGTATTCAGAGAGGGAGAAGAAGAAGATAAATCAGCATCCTTGAATATGGAGACATTTGGCAAGATAAAGGTCTTCATCTGGACTTCTTGTAACAAGATGCCTAGATTGATATGAGTTTGTTTTCATGATATCAGATGCCAGGAATCCTGGTGGGATTAGAAGAGAAAAGGTTTTCCTTCCTTTATAAAATTCAGAGGGAGAGACATGAAAGTTTAATCAGTGTTTGCGGATTCCTTTTCAATTCCGTGTTGTGATCAGTTAAGGTAGAGGGCAGAAATACTGAAATGCAGACAGCATCTGGATGGAAGGGAGGAAAGACAGAGGCAGGAGGGAAAGGAAAAGGGTGCAGGGTGGGGAGGCTATGGGCTCAGCCAGTCAGATCTGGCCACCCTCCGGCCGCTGCTTCTGCCCAGGCCTGGGTCGGGGGTGCATGCTCTTCTGTACCTGCCTGTCTTCATGTACTTACCTGGTACCTCCCCAGATCTTACCGCTGTGTTTGTGTCTCCCCCGCTTCCAGTCTCAACCTGCACAGGCTCTGGCTCCTACCCATGTCTAGAGTCTGTCTTTCTTCTCTGCCCCTACACTCCTTGTGCAGACTGTCTTTGTGTTTCTTCCTGAGATGTCCAACCTAGTGTCTCTCACCTCTGCCCACCACTCACAGGTCTTCCCTGAGAGGGAGAAGGGTGGGTCCAGATGCCACTGAGGCATTGGTGACAAAAATGCAGCTCTCAGCTGGCTGTGCAGGGAGAGCACTGAGGGCACATGAGTGTGGGAGCACTGTGTAGGGTGGTCTGCGAGTGTGCATGTATGGGCCATGGCGTCTGGACACTCAGAAGCCATGAGGGCCACGGCATTGTGCTTCCTTTCATCTCCTGAAACCTCAGACTCACACTCATCCATTCACAATAGACCTCCAAGCACCAATACTCCCCTCATGTTCAGCTCACAGTCTGTCAGCATTTGCTCTGGGAGGAACTTCACATTGCTAGGAAGTTATTGTTTAGAGTTGCAGTCACCAGGCTTACAGACTTGACTTCTGCAGGACCCAGACAAGTGGAATTGAGAAAGCATGCCCTGGCCTGCCTTCACTTCCCTGAGTCAATGAGGTCATCATCATAGACATCAATCTAGGAGGGATGCTCCTGTGTTCCTTGCTTCTCATCTGGGGTTTTTGGAATGAGAGGTGCTCAGGTTGTGAACCCTTCCTCAAGCTGTGTATATCCCAGGTACTTCTCCTATTTATGAGCAAGCAAGTTTAGTTATGACAGTGCCAACAAGTGCCATGCATGCTTGCAATTATTTAAATGTTCAAAAAATTTGCTTCAGTGACTGCTTGAAAAATGCCTTAATTTCCCCAATGTAAGCGAAGACAGTTATACTCAGGAGAGAGAAAGCACAAGGTCTTTGCCCATGTATACACATAGCCACCAAGTATGCACACAGCTACAGGTGTATACACACAGCTACCAAGTGTGCACACTGCTATACCAGACCCAGTCCTGAGTCAGCATGTCAGGAAGATTTCCCACGGGCACATACTCTTCTGTTCAGCACACTAGGCAAGCTGTGGTGTCCGTCCCATGTCTGTCCCATGTAGCTGGAGGTCTTTGTCAGTCCCATCCTTCCCCTCACAGATCCTGGTGTCCCTGCCTCCTTCAGGTTCAGTCTGCAGTCCTGGTCAACCGTGGTGTCCTTGATGTGTGAAGGAAAGCCCTGGCAAATAGGGTTAAGATGAAAAGTCAGGAAAACCAAACACAAGAACACAACTTTTCAGCTTAGCCATATATGTCATTAATGAGGATACTGGAGTGGCACCGGAATTCTCTCCCTCTTCTCTCCCCTTTGACTGAGGGATTTGTTTTCACACAGCTCTTCCAGTTGATGAGATTTGAATTCTTTTTTTTTTTAACTCCAGTGTGGAAAATTCTGATTTTAATGAGATATTATTTGAGCATTATAAGCAGGATTTTGTCTTCATCTGCTTTACATCTTAGAAAGAAAACCTTGACTGCTCTGTTTGGTTGTGGGGTATGAGGGATAGAAAAAGAGTGAAGCCAATGGGGAGGTCATTCCTGTAGTTCAGGTGAGCAGGGAAGGTGGCTTGGAGTGGAGTGGCCAGAACAGGAGGGTGAGAATGGCTCAAGTGGGACATACTTTTTAGGTTAACTAACAGGTCAGACTGTTGGTGTGGAAATAAGACGTGAAGAATCAAAGAGAAGTCAAGAGCTATCCCTGTGTCTCTGGCCTAAGCAATCTGATGGACAGAGATATCATTGAATGAGAAGGAAATGCATATAGAGGCAGGTAGCTTATGATAAGGATGCTTATGATAAGGAGCTTATGAGAAGGAAATGCATATAGAGGATCAGGAGCTTATGATAAGGATGACATTAAGCATTTAAGTGGAGGTTCAAGGGAACAATTGGTTATCCAACTCTGGAGTTTAGGTCAGAGGCAAGAATAGAGATAAAATTATTAGAAAGGAGTTATAAGATTATCATGATGTGAAAATAAAAGTGATTCTTAACCTAGAAAATCTAATAGAATCAACATAGTAATTCTTAGAATGGAAACAAAGGAGTTTAAGAAAATGGCAAAACAGGACAGGCTTGGTGGCTCAGCCTGTAATCCCAGTACTTTGGGAGACTGAGTAGAGTGGATTGCCTGAGCCCATTGGTTCATGACCAGTCCAGGCAACATGGTGAGACCTCGTCTCTACAATATATTTTTTAAAAAATTAGCCAGGTATGGTAGCATGTACCTGTAGTTCTGGCTGAGTGGAGGGCTGAGGCAGAAGGATAGACAGAGTTCAGCAGATTGATGCTGGGGCGGCCATGAGTGTGCCACTACACTCCATCCTGGGCAACAAAATGAGACGTTAACTTGAAAAAAAAAAAAAAGAACATGGCAAAACCAAAAATAAACAATTATAATAATGATTTTCTGTATACTAATAATGACAACCACCATTAGAAGGCACAGATTTATTCTAAATGAAAGGGCACGTCTAGGAGTATCCCTAATATGCAACATGTAATCCATATCTTCCAGCAAATATTTGTAGTTTTTTTTTTATATAGACTCAAACAAATGGAAAAATACCTAAAAGTCCTAATATCTGAAGACAGAATATTGTAAACATTCTATCCAACTTCAGTGGATGTCAATTTTGCCTTTTGGCAGTTCTAGAATGAGTGTTAGCAACTGGTAGAAGCAGTCTTATAAAAAGACAAGATGATGCCCTTCTCTGGAAACCAATTAATACCAGTGCCATGCTTAGTATACCACTTAGTTACTGTAGTATGAACTTTTGACAAAGTAATGCAGAAATGATTCCATTTAGGTAAAAGGAGAAGAAAGTTGTGTTAATAGAGGCTTGAGTTAGTGAAAGAAAGCTGAAATCACACAAACAACGAGTTTTGGGAAACAGGAACCACAGGCCAGCAGGTAGAGTGACTCTGCAGAGAAATTCAGGAGAATATGGCAGACTGAAGTGAGGACAGAAATAAGCTAGCTCTCCCTGCTGTGAGATCAGGCCACATATGGAGCCTGCATTTTGTTTCTTCTCCTTGGACATCAACATTTACTGTCCTAGACATAGACTTAGAATACGCCCCATAGGCAGAGTTGATAATGTTGATTTGAGTAAAATATATGATCACCGATGTGGAAAAATATGTATGTACAAAGATATACATAGCCACATTATTTAACAGGAAAAAAAGAACTTAAATCCTCATTAGAGGGAGATGATTAAATAATAGTATTTATACAAAGGAATATTATATCACCAATAGAATTATATATTTATGACAGTTATGCCTTCATATAAATATCTTAATATATATTCACATGTCATATACAGGTGGATAATCCCTTATCAAAATGTGAGGGTCAGAAGTATTTCTGATCTCAGGGGTTTTTAGCATATACATAATGAGAAATCTTGAGGATGAGATCTAATTCTATACACAGAATTCATATATACCTTATATACCCAGGCTGACATTGGTGTTATACAATTTTTTTTTTTTTTTGAGTTGGAGTCTCACTCTGTCACCCAGACTGGAGTGCAGTGGCCACTCCCAGCCACTGCAGCCTTGACCTGCTGGGCTCCGGCGATCCTTCCGCCTCAGCCTTCCGAGTAGCCAGAATTACAGGCATGCACTACCACGCCCGGCTGATTTTTTAATTTATTGTAAAGATGAGGTCTCGCCAAGTTGCCCAGGTAGGTCTCGAACCCATGGCCTCAGGCAATCCACTCACCTTGGCCTCCCAAAGCACAGGATTACAGGCTGAGCAACCGAGCCCTGCGTAAGCAATCATTTAAAAAACATATTCCCACATAAGTATTTAACAGTAAAAAGTATGACATAACACTAAAACAGTGAAAAAACCACTTGACCAGGGTAGCTGAGCAGCTGGGTAGCATTACCAGAATGCCTGTGTCAGGTGTTAGACAATAGCAACAGCAGACAAGGATAGATGTTCAGTCTCCATCTGCAGTACTGGGGGTTCTGTTTGTTTGTTTTCATTGTGGTTTTACTATGTTAACCAGGCTGGAGTACAGTGGCACAATCATTAATTACCACAGATCCCAACTCCTGGGTTCAAGTGATCCTCCCACCTCAGCTTCCCAAGTAGCTAGGACTGCAAGTATATATACCATGCCTGGTTAATTTTTTTTTATTTTAATGACAATGTCTCACTATGTTGTCCAGACTGGTCTTGAATGCCTGGTCTCAAGCAATCCTTCCTCCTTGGCCTCCCAAAGTACTGGGATTATAGGTATGAGCCGTAGTGCCAGGCCTGACCATGGTTTTTTGGTTAAAAGGTTAGTGTATGTATATATAGCCCACAAGAGACCTGATTCTGGGATATACTATTTAAACCTGAGTAGTTAATGCTAAATTCCTACCTTCTCTCAGTGATTCTCACTCTGCAGTAAGTTTTACCTGAATAAGTACAACCGAAGTAAAGATATTTCCTCTGCACAGGTGTCAGCTACAATTTCAGAGTCATAATTTTTGTCTTTTAAAGTCCCTGTCTTCTTAAGGTTGATTTTTAGAGACCTAGTATCTTCTCAGGAAAGTAAATGCTCAGTAATTTTGTGAGCCAGTTGTTGACTAAAGCCATCCTTGAAATCAACCATGGAGGAAGTATTTAGACCATTAAAATTGGCAAACACTACAATTCAGGGCTTTACTCTCCCCAGAGAGCCAGTTTACTACGCAGAAGACTAACCCAGTCTTCTCAACTGGGGCCTCCCAAAAGCTAAAACCTTCCTCTAAAGTAATATAGCTAGTTTGGGGTAGAGCTAAGACTAGAACCAAGGTCATGGCTCAGATCTCACACCTTCCCAAACCTATCATGTCACAAATGGCTAATTTCTTAAAGATCTTTCACTCTACAGCTGTGTGAATCAAATGTCTTCACAGAAATCATGTGCAAATATTTTATTATGCTGTTCAGTTAGCATAAATAATTAGACCTCATAATGCTTAAATACATTTTTGGTAAACATTTTATTTAAATTCAATTGAACTGAGTTGATCAAGGTGTTTGGTTGCATAACTGAACAAGCATAAAGAATTCATAGTGTTTAACCAACTGACAACCCTATCCCAAAGTGGCAAGCGAATGTCAGGCCCGGGAGTCTTCTAATGTGGAAATGATGCTAAAAGACTCAAGGGAATCTTATCCTACCCCCTGCCCTCAATTCACACTCACATACATCTGACTGGGAGGAGGCTAAGCATTGACTAGAACATCTCCATTTTTCAGAAGGAAAGGGGAAGAAAACCCACATTTACTGACCACCCTACCTTGAGTCCAGTGGTGTGCTGATAAATGTTTAAAACCAGCTCTTTTCTCTGTAATTATTCAGGCAATAAAGAAAAAAATTAAAAGAAAAACCAGTTTGGAGGGAGTATGAACACTCTCACCATGGCCAACTTCAAGTTACCAACATGACCAGTTGAACAGAGTTGGAAAGAGATGCACATTGTCAGCTCTCATAAGATAGTAAAAGCTATCTCACACCAGGGTGAACAAGTCACATAACACACATTATCTCATGAATGCCTGGAGCACCCTCCACAAATCAAGTGGTAGTATACTACTTTTAAAGGTGAGGAAACGGAAACTAAGAGGGGGTAAGTAATTTTCCAAGGTCGCCGAGCTAATAAATTGCAGAGCTGGAATTTGACCTTAAGTCTGCCTAACTCCAAAGCTCTACAAGGACTGATATAAATTTTTTTTTCAATTGATATATGTTAAATTGCTATCAGGCATATGGCAAGCTCTGAACTTAGAAAAGAGAATAAATTTTTAAAATGACTGAGAGATAGCCTTCACCTCAAGGAATTCACAGTCTAATAGAGAGACATTAAATTGTTCTAAAAATTTTTCAGACATTTAAGCATCTATAAAAGCTTTGCAGGAAAGGAAATAAATGAAGAAAGTTGGAAGAAATGAGCCTTCAGTAAATGTTTTCTATAATTTTACTGATTCATGGTAGTGAGCAACCCCCAGGTAACAATTTATCTGTAGAGGGAGCAGTGCTAGAGGTGAAACAGGAGTAAGAACCTCTTGACACCTGAGACCTTTCACAGGTGGAAGTTGCTTCACAAAGATGAGAGCAAAGGCAGAATTAGATAGTCTGGCCACAGTTACTATGACTCTTGAGTATGGGCTCTCTCAGGCCAATAAACACTTTAAAATTCCCAATTTCACCGAACTGAACCAGCTAAATTCCAGCCAGTTCCGGGTGCTCTTAATCCTCTGACTACTCCATTCTCTTGCTTTCCTTCTGGACATAAACATACTTGATTTCTCCCTTTTCTTTCCTGCCTCCCAACCTCAGACAAGGTAATAGTCCTCACAGTTTGATATCCACTGAATTCAAAAGGCTGTTGAGCTAGAAAAGACCCAGAAGCTTCTCTCCCAACCTTCTCATTTTGCAGAAGTGTTGCTTAGAGTCAGAGCAGGAATTAACTCAGTGTTGATTCCTCCACCAGGGGACTGCCAGTGACTGGGTCAAAAATAGAGCTCAAAAGAATAAGAGTGCAAGGGAAAGGAACAAAAAATTGAGATAAAGAAGATATTAAGAGACACCAGGAAAGAGCTAGGATATGATGGTAAAATAATAAAGATACACAGAGGGGTCATAAAAAGGGGAAGATGTTGGGAAGAAGTAACTGGACTAAAGATTAGGAAAAAATAAGATGTATACATAATGCTTATTTTGAGGACAGCATTTTTGTTATTTGTTTATGCCTTACCCATGTAGAAAGTCATGTACACCATTGAAAAGCAGAGAATGATATTAATCGGCATATTGTTAAAAGGGTCAGTCAATATAATCTGCATGATTCTTGCACAGCAATATCCACATATTATGCTTCCACAAACATCCAGGCTGAGTCCAATTACTACATGGTGGCTCTAAAAAAAAAAAAAAAAAAAAAAAAAAAAAAAAAAAAAAAAACAAGAAGGTAAGCTCCCTTTGGTTTCTTTCATAGATAGGATTTGGGTCTGTACACTTTGGTTTGCTTTTTGAGATTTTAAGTGGGAAGCTTGCTTTTCAGCAGATAAGAGTCTGGCAAAATAATCTAAGGTTATCCTTCCCTTACCATCTGCAGCTTGAGGTTTGCTTACCCAGGGACAGAAGAGAAAGGCAAGGAGCATAAATGTGAAAAACCCGTGACAAACTGGAGAGTGAATATTAAAACAAAAGACACCCAGATTAAGTTTTTGTATAAATGATGCCAAGACCATGCAAACCAGGGTCCCTGCTAACATGTAATCAGTTTAGGAACCCTGCCCCGGGCCCAGGGGCCATTTGGAAAATGAAGATGGATAATGTTAATTAGTCCAATGACTGGGGCATGAGTGACAGTAAGTAGATATCAGGATAGTCCTAAATAACGAAGTCCTAAATGACAAAACTTGTTCCACCCCAATGCCCATAGCTCCCTCATTTAGAAGCACTGCAAACCTCCTTATTCACCAATATTTCTTTCTCATTTTAGAATCTTCCTTCTCTTACAACTATCACAAAAGTGTATCAGGAGAACACCTTTTCCCCTTTCTCTACCAGGACCGCATCTGGAAATCTCACAAGGCGGCATGCTTCGTATCCCAGTGAGCTTTAGTGGCAGGAATCTGGCTATTGTCACTTCTATGGCGACTCTTCAGATCTCCAGAAACCATTCTGTTTCACTCTCAGACCCAAATCCAGGACTGAGCCAACTCCTTAGCACTCACTCGTGGAGATCCATATGGATCCAGGAAAGTGGCAGACCTGAGCCAGCGGATGTCACTGTGTGTGTGCACACATGCGTTTATGCCTACTGAGAGAGACAAAATTGGTTGTTTGTTTGTTTGTTTGTTTGTCTATCTTTTGAGTCAGAGTCTCACTCTTGTTGCCCAGGCTGGAGGGCAGTGGCACGCTCACCGCCACCGTAGCCTCGACCAGCTGGGCTCCGGTGATCCTTCCACCTCAGCCTTCCAAGGAGCTGAAACTACAGATGCACGCCACCACGCCCGGCTAGTTTTTGAGATTTACTGTAGAGATGAGGTCTCACCAGTTGCCCAAGCTGGTCTCGAAGCCCTAGGCTCAGGCAATCCTTTGCCTCGGCCTTCCAAAGTGCTGGGATTACAGGCTGAGCCACGGTGCCCCGCCTATATCGTTTTCTTAACATTCTTTCCCCTTAATGCCAAGAACATAATACAGTCCTCCCTGGGGTATCCATGGGGAATCGTTTCCGTGAACCTCCTTAGATACCACAATCCACAGATGCTCAAGTCCTTGATTAAAGAATGACGTAGAAATTGCATATGACCTAAGCACATTCTGCTGTATACTTGAAGTCATTTCTAGATTACTTACAATACTTAAGACAGTGGAAATGCTATGTAAACAGTTGTTATGCTGTACTGCTTTTTAATTTGTAATTCTTTTTTTTTTTTTTTTTTTTGAGTTGGAGTCTCACTCTGTCGCCCAGACTGGAGTGCAGTGGCCGCTCCCGGCCACCGCAGCCTCAACCTGCTGGGCTCCGACGATCCTTCCGCCTCAGTCTTCCAAGCCGCGGGAATTACAGGCAAGCGCTACCACGCCCGGCTGATTTTTTGATTTATTGTAGAGATGAGGTCTTGCTGCCCAGGCGGGTCTCGAACCCACGGGCTCAGGCAATCCACTCACCTCACCCTCCCAAAGGCGCGGGATTACAGGCTGAGCCACCGAGCCCGGCTAATTTGTATTTTTTAATCATTGTATTGCCATTTTTTTTCTGTATACTTTTGGTCTGCAAAAGCAGATGTGGACAGCCAACCGTAACTGTTTTCTAGTTCCCTGGTATATCATTTTAATTGGCCCAAGAGTAAAGTATAGGGAAGTATGTCTTTAAAGTATTTTAATTTCAATGAGAATAATTTTTAGGAAATACACACACACACACACACACACACACACCACACACACACACACACACACAAACACAAATACTCCTACCCATAAACAAAGAAATGGAGACTGCATTGCTCCGAAAAATTCCAAAAATAATGGATATGATGCCACAAGTGATCAACGATTCTCCTCTAATGATATCAGCAAACATTTTAGAAATACCTGGAAAGGAAATATAGAATATACTTTAACGTGGTACAAGGAAGTGCACAGTGCCTGTGCACAGAAAATGGAAAGAGAAGAGAAGGAACAGGGTAGAAAAAGAAGAAGGAGAAGGAGCATGTGATCACAAGTGGGCGGGGTCTGTAGGACAACCACAGTCACTGTTTTTTAATTTCTCTATTCTGCCTTCTGCATTTTCAGTGCCAAAAGGACACGTACTCCTTGTGTTGCTCATCATCTCCCCCATCATGCTTGAGCACCAGAATGTGATCAGTACATCTCAAGATACCACATTTAGTATGAATAATTCTGAATCAGACTCCAAGGTAATCACATTTTAGAAGTAAGTACAAAATATGACCCAACAATTCTACTCCTAGGTATATATTCATAATAATTAAAAATATATCGCCACCAAAGATTTGTGCATAAATGTTCATAAAAGTTGAAACAAATGAATATCCATCAGCTGACAAATGGATAAATACACATGGGATATACTTATAATGGGACAGTATTCCTCCAGAAAGAATGAAGTACTTATACTGATATGTGTTACCCACATGAATCTTGAAAATATTATACTAAGTGAAAGAATTTCCATCTAGTATCATTTTCTTTCCGCCGGACTGACTTTAATTAATATTTTTTTGTAGAGCAGGTATGCTGATGATAAATTCTATCAGCTTTTGTATGTTTAACTCTTCATATTTCCTTCATTTTTAAAAGTTGTTCACTGAGTATAGAATTCTAAGCTGACACTATTTTTCTTTTAGCACTCTAAAAGTGTTACTATGCCAGCTTTCCTTTTTGCATTGTTTCTGAAGAGAATTCTCTTGTCATTATTTTTGAACCTCTAAATGGAATGTGTTTTTTTCCTCTAACTGCTTTTAAAATGTTCTCTTTATTCCTCATTTTAAGGAATGTGCTTTTCACATGCCTTGGTGTAGCTTTCTTTGTGTTTATTGGGCTTGGGGTTTATTGAGCTTCTGGCAACTGTGGCTTTCATTTTTATCAAGTTTAGAAATTTTTCGGGTGAAATATTTAAATATTTGTTGTTCCTCTTTTTCTTTTTCTCTGGAGACTCATACATAAGGTTATTTGAAGCTGTCCACAGTTCACTGATGTTCATTAAATTTTTACTCTTTTTCTCTGTGTCTTTTCCTTTCTGTGTTTAATTTTAGATACTATGATTTCTATTGCTGTGTCTCCAGGGTCACTCATCCTTTCTTTTGCAGTATCTAATCTGCCGTTAAGATTCATCTCATCTTATTACTTGTTACCAACTTGAACAGTCACAGAAGGCACAAAATAACTGGTTAAATAGATTGGAAGGTTATTAGCACATTTGATTTATCTGGTGAAGAAATTCTTTAATTTTTGTCTCAGATTCAACAAACTAACTGGGCCAAGTAAAATATAGGGTTTGGTGTATAAAGCTTTGGATTTGATTTATAATTGTTTTTAATAATAAAATACGCTAAGAATTACTCTTTACTATCTTTGTTGGTTTAATGTGGAACTAACTTATATTGATTCATTATAAAACTTGGAAAAGGAAAAACATAAACCAAAAACCACCAATAATCCACAACCCAGATATAACCATATTAATGTTAAGGTCTTTTTCTAAGCATATAGTTTTATTTTTTACTTAATGAACCATACTAAGATGTTGTATTGTATTCCTTTACAAGATTCTCTTCTGGATCTGCTTTCAAATAAAAATTATTTGTGCCCTATCCATTCTTTAAAACAGGTAATAAATAGACAATTTCCATTTGACTTGCATGTGAATGTTCACTACTTTTTTATCAATATTATTTATTTTTATATTGTGGTGTACAGTTAAGGGTTAGGTATACAAATATGCTTCATTCAGGCCCCATTGTTGATAACAGGTGTCTCCCCATCCCCAGACAGATGTTTACTACCATTAGTCCCCCCCCCAGAGTTTCCCACAACAGTCAGTCATTTTCTTATGGTACTGCGTTGAATGATCAAGGTCCACTATATGAGTGAGAATATGTAATACTCAGATCTTAGTTTCTGTGAGAAGTCACTCAGTATTATAGACTCTAGCTCCATGCAAGTAGCTACAAAATTCACAATTTTGTTCTTTTTTATGGCTGCATAGTATTCCATCATGTATATGTACCACATTTTTAAAATCCAGTCCTATTTTGATGGACAGCATGGCTGGTTCCAGGTTCTTGCTATTGTGAACAATGCTGCAATAAACATTCATGTACAGGTATCTTTTTTATAGAGTGATTTGAGTTCTTCAGGTTATATTCCCAGTAGGGGGATTGCAGGATCATATGGGAGGTTGATGTTTAGAGCTTTCAGGAATCGCCACACTGCTTTCCACAGAGGTTGTACTAGTTTGCGCTCCCACCAACAGTGTAGGAGTGTTCCCTTTTCGCCACATCCTCTCCAACAACTATTATTTTCTGAGTTATTAATAATTGCCATTCTGACAGAAGTTAGGTGGTATCTCAGTGTGGTTTTGATTTACATCTCCCAGATGATTAGTGACGTTAAGC
This sequence comes from Cephalopachus bancanus, assembly GCA_027257055.1. NCBI lineage: Eukaryota > Metazoa > Chordata > Mammalia > Primates > Tarsiidae > Cephalopachus > Cephalopachus bancanus. The sequence goes on along the minus strand of JAPVLO010001814.1, from coordinate 19,031 downwards.
ATTTCTTCATGTGTCTGTTGACTGTTCGGATGTCTTCCTTTGTGAAGTGTCTGTTCATATCTTTTGCCCATTTTATAATGGGGTTGTTTGTTTTTTTCTTTTCAGCACATTTGAGATCCTTGTAGATCCAAGATATTAAGTCTTTGTCTGAGCTGGAATTGGCAAATAATTTTTCCCAGTCTGTAGGCTGTCTCCCTGCTCTCTTGATGGTTTCTTTGGCTTTGCAGAAGCTTGTCAGTTTAATAAGGTCCCACTTGTCTATATTATTCCTCATGGCCTGTGGATTTCGAGTTTTGTTCAGGAATTGGATGCCAGTTCCAATTTCCATGAGGGTATGTCCTTCATTTTCTAAGGTTCTTATGGTTTGAGGTTTTACATTTAGATCTCTGATCCATTTGGAGTTAATTTTTGTGTATGGGGATAGATAGAGGTCCTGTTTCAATTGTCTGCATGTGGTCAGCCAGTTTTCCCAGCACCATTTACTGAATAGGTTCTCCTCTCCTCACTAATAGGTGGTGGAGGGTTTCTCAAAGATAAGTTGGTTGAGAAATTGAGGTTTTGCTTCTGGGATCTCAATTCTATTCCATTGATCTATATGCCTGTTCCTGTACCAATACCAAGCTGTTTTGATGATTGTAGCTTTGTAGTAAAGTTTGAAGTCTGGTAATGTGATACCACCTGCTTTGTTTTTTTGCTGAGGATTGTTCTGGCTATTCTTGGTCGTTTGTGCTTCCATATGAATTCCTGTGTTGTTTTTTCTAGGTCTGAGAAGATTGTTGCTGGTAATTTGATGGGTATTGCATTGAATCTGTAGATTGCCTTGGGTAAGATGGACATCTTCAGAATGTTGATTCTTCCAATCCACGAGCATGGGATATTTTTCCACTTGTTTGTTTCATCTTTGATTTCTTTGAGCAGAGTTTTCTAGTTTTCCTTGTAAAGATCTTCCACGTCTCTGGTTAGGAAGATGCCAAGGTATTTCTTTTTTGTGTGGCTATTTTGAATGGAATTGTGCTTCTTATTTGGGTTTCTGTTTGTTTATTATTGGTGTAAAGAAATGCGATTGTCGTTTGCACATTTATTTTATATCCTGAGACTTTCCGAAGGCCTTTATCAGTGTAAGGAGCTTTTTGACAGATTCTCTTGGGTTTTCAAGGTACACGATCATGTCATCTGCAAAGAGAGGTAATTTGACTTCCTCTTTTCCTATTTGGATACCCCTGACTGCCTTCTCTTCTCTGATTGCTCTAGCAAGGACTTCCAATACTATATTGAACAGGAGGGGTGAGAGTGGGCATCCTTGTCATGTTCCACTTTTCAGGGGAAATAGTACCAATTATTATCCATTTAGGTGTATGCTGGCTGTAGGTTTCTCGTAGATGGCTTTTACTACTTTGAGGTATGTTCCCAGTATGCCTAGATGTTCAAGGGTTTTTATCAAGAAGGGGTGCTGGATTTTATCAAAAGCTTTTTCTGCATCTAATGATATAATCATGTGGTTTTTGTTTTGACATCTGTTGATGTATTTAATTACATTTATTGTTTTATGAATGTTGAACCAGCCTTGCATCCCAGGGATGAAGCCTACTTGGTCATAATGGATGATTTTTGAGATGTGTTGTTGAATCTGGTTTGCTAGGATCTTGTTGAGAATTTAGCATCTATGTTCATCAAAGATATTTGCCTGTAGTTCTCTTTTTTGTTGGATATTTACCTGGCTTGGGTATCAATGTGATGTTAGCTTCATAAAATGATTTGGAAGGGTTCCATCTTTCTCAATCGCTTGAATTAGCTTCAGGAGGATTGAAATCAGTTCCTCCTTAAATGTATTGTAGAATTCTGCTGGAAAGCCATCTGGTCCAGGGCTTTTTTTTGGTAGGTAGTTTTTTTATTACATAGTCAATTTCCTTGATTGTTATTGGTCTATTTAGTGTCTCAATTTCTTCTTGTTTCAACCTACGTAGGTTGTGTGATGAAAGAAAGTCCTCCATTTCCTTGAGGTTTTCAAGTTTGTTTCCACACAAGTGTACATAGTAGTCTCTGATGATCTTTTGTATTTCTTCAGGGTCAGATGTGACTTCATCTTTTGTGTTTCTGATTGTGCTTCTTTGGGTTCTTTCTTTCTTTTTCTATGTCAGTCTAGAAGGGGACCATCGATCTTGTTTATCCTTTCAAAGAACCAGCTTTTTGTTTCACTGATTTTTTGTATGGTCTTTTTGTCTTCTATGTCCTGGATCTGGGCTTTTATTTTGGTGATCTGGATTCTTCTGCTGAAATTAGGGTTTTTGTGGTCTTGCTTTTCCAGCTTCTTTAGGTGGCTTGTTAGGCTGTTAATTTGTGCTCCTTCCATTTTCTTCATGTGTGTTTGTAGGGATATAAATTCCTCTCTTACTACAGCTTTTACAGCGTCCCAGAGATTTTGGTAAGATGTTTCTGCATTTTCATTTGTTTCCAGGTATCTTTTGATGTCTGTTTTGATTTCATCATTGACCCAGGAGTTGTTTAGCATCATGCTGTTTAGTGACCATGTCTTTGTGGGTTTTGGGAGGACCTTGTTGGTGTTAATGTTTATTTTTATTCCACTGTGGTCCGAGAAGGTGCATGGTAAAATTTCGGTCATTTTTAATTTGCTTATGCTTGATTTATGGCCAAATATGTGGTCGTCTTGGAATACGTTCTATGCGGTGATGAGTAGAATGTGGATTCTCTGGTTTTTGGATGGATTATTCTGTAGGTATCAATTAAGTCCATTTGGTCCAGAGTCACATTGAGGTTCCAGATCTCATGGGTGATTTTTTTGTCCTGATGATCTGTCTAGGGTTGTGAGTGGGGTATTAAAGTCCCCAGTTATGATGGTGTTAGAGTCAATATCCTTCTTAATTTTCCTAGGAGTTGCTTTATAAAAGTTGGCACACCTATGTGGGGTGCATATATGTTTAGGATAGATATTTTTTTTTGATGGAGTGAATCTTTAATCATTATATAGTGGCCCTCTGTATCTTTTTTAATGTTTGATAGCTTAAATGGTGTTTTGTCTGAAATTAGGATCATGAATCCTCCTTTCTTTTGTGTTCCATTCGCCTGAAAATTTGTTTCCCATCCTCTGGCTTTGAGTCTGTGCATGTCCTTTCTAGTGAGATGGGTCTCTTGAAAGTAGTATATTGTTGCCTGGTGATATTTTATCCATTTTGCCATTCTATGTCTTTTCAGTGGTGCATTTAGATCATTCACATTCAGGCTAATTATTGAAATGTGAGAGTTCATCCCTATCATCGAGTTCTTATATAGTTGTTCTTCTATTTGTTTTATTGTCTTTCTTTTGTATTTTGGGTTTTTGCATGTGTATTTTATTCTTTTTCCTGTAGTTTTGTGAAGAATGCTGTTCTTTTTTTCCCCTTTTCTTTTGTGTTTAATACTTTCTTGAGTGTTTCTTGTAGAGGTGGTTTGGTGGAAGCATAAGTTCTTAGGGATTGGATATCTGGGAAAGATTTTAATTCTCCCTCGCTGATGAAGCTTAATCTGGCTGGGTAGTTTATTCTTTGTTGAAATTGTTTATCTTTTAGGACTTTGAAGATAGGGCTCCAAGCTCTCCCAGCCTGCAGGGTTTCTGTAGATAAATCTGCTGCTATTCTAATTAGTTTTTCCTGGTAGGTGATCTGGCCTTTTTCTCTTGCTGCCTTTGGGATTTTTTCTTATTTGCTGTCTTGCAGGGGTTCTCTGAATCTCTTTTGTTTGAGTTTTTCCATCATTGATTGGATAAGGGAAGTTTTCTTGAATGAGCTCATGGAAAGATTGTTCCAGTGTGGTCTCTGTCTCTCTTTCTGCCTCAGGAAGGCCAATTACTCTTAGGTTCTGTCTCTTGAAGCAATCGCTCATCTCTTGAAGGTTTTTTTTCTGTCTTTTTAAAGTTTGTTTTCTGTGTTTTTGAGAGTTTGGGTTATTTCTATATTTTGGTCCTCAAGCTCTGAGATTCTTTCTTCTGCTTGGGTAATTCTGCTTTCCATGCTTACCAGTTTATTATTTATTTCATTCACAGTATTCTTTATTACTGTTATCTGAGATATCAGCTCCTTTCTAGTTTCTTTTTGCGTCTCCTCAATTCTTTTTAATCTCTCCATTAATGTCTTTATATCTAGGTTTGTAGTTTGAGACCAGTCATTCTGGGGGCTGTACATTGTTTGCATTCCGAAGTCAGTTTTCTCAGTGTCTGCCCTCCCAGGAGTCTGGGAGAGACCCATAATCTTCTTTTGGTTTTTCTTCATTTGTGTAGATTTTTCTCTCATCTCTTAGTGACTAAAGTCCCTTGAACTTTAATCTCCAGCCTCTCCCCTCTGTTTTTGTTGCAGGCAGCTAGCCTGCTGCCTGGGAGATCTGTGACTTGTCTCTGTTCAGTGTAGGGGAGGGGCTTTGTGTCCTGTTTAACGACATCACTGTGGGAACTGAGGTGGAGGCTCTGATAGGTGAGCGGGGCAATGCAAATCTGCCTTGAAAGTGGCAGAGGTGTTAGTTTTACTTTCACTTTTAGGTATGCACGTGTGGGTCTCTAGACGGGACTAGCTGCACAGCTGGGAGCTGGATCCAGGGTGCCACCAGCATGCTGGGGTGGAGGAGAGGGTTGGAGGTTCCCTCCTCTGGAGCTGGAAGCCTCCGATCAGCACCTAACACATGCTCCCTTACACAAGCTTGTGGTCACACACTGAGTGCCTCAGACAGGGTGGACCCGTGGCTCCAGATCTCGAAAGCTCCAGAGGGCAGGTAGTGGCTCTGGGTCCCTCACAGGGCACTTCAGCCAGAAATGGGACCAATATCTCTGAGGGGCGGGCGCCCAGTGTCTCCCTGAGTGACCAGCAGCTTGGTGCTGGTTGTGACAATGTAACCAGGGAGGGAGCTGAAATCCAGGATTCGGGATTCCCCAGCCAGCCAGAGCCACATATGGTGGAGCAGCCGCAGTCAGGCTGCAATATCTGGCCCTGCATTGAACCAATGGTCCCCGGGACTTGCACCAGTGTGGCTGGCAGCAGGCTGTGGGTTGCAGGAAGAAAAGTACGAGTCTTTTTGGGAACTGACGTTGGGAGAGTCTCACAGATCCACCTATGCCGTTACCATCTTCAGGAGTCTCCTCACATGCTTCTTTCAATAATAATTCTGAACTTGCAATCTTGCAATCATGGCCACTGCCTCCAGGAAGCTGCGGGGTGGTTGTGGGTGTGGGAACTCTTCAGTCTGTATTCACTACTTTTTAAAAGTGAGCTATCTCACCTCAGATTTAGGTTTTACAAATAAGACAGAAAGTAGTACAGGACTCCAAACCCTCATGGGAATATGCTTTAGTGAATAATATATTTGAGTGCCAGACTATATTCTAACTCAATTTTTAAAAATAAACTACAATTCTCTCCACTACCTACCTAGCTACTCCAAAATGGAGGTAGTTCTAAGAAGAAGTAGTAGTAAGGCCTTGAAAAAATCTCATTAGGGATTTTAAATTTTTCTCTGGATTGGCAAAAAAACTCATCAACCTAGAATCTCTACCTTGTGGCATATAATTCAGTGGAATGGAATAAGAACACCAATTTGTATCAACTTCTAGAAAGATTACATTTTCTTCTTGAAAAAATTATTTGAGATTATTAGTGATGCTATTTATCTCAGATTTTCAGTGGTTGTCTTATTTGCACAGCCTCCTTCAAATCAATCAGTGCCCCATTCACAAGAAAAAGCACAAACTCTGCTGGATGCACAATTTTGTGCAAGAAAAAATACAATAAAAATAAAGTCTTATTTTCAAGATAAGAAAGAGAAATAAATTTGACATATCAATAGTTTTCAGTGAATTCACAGAATGAAGAGGAACTGAAATGCTGAGGGTGAAGCTAAAGAGTAGGCAAGACTGCAAATCCCATGAATATTGCCTTTCAGAACTACATATTCAATTATGATGAGTGATGTAAAAAACTAATTAATCCAGTTAACAAGACCTGTTAACCAATTCAGAATAAAGTATTAGATTTAATGCAAAAAATGGCATGATGGCATTTGCTTATGTACCAAGTCAGACCTTTGTTGCAAACTATGTAATTAGTCTGAAGGATAAATTCCAAAGGCATTCTAGTTTAGCCACCTGCCTCAAAGAAGCAACACTTTTCAAATAGACAAAATTCTACCTTCTTGCTACAAAGAGTGATTCAGCTATCTTTCATGTTGTTATTCCAGGACAATAGTTCTCAGCATTGAAAAGTTATTAAAACAGAATGCAAATTTACCCTGATTCTATATAAAACATATCCTGATTTATTGATTTTTAAAGTAATCAGTACTAATATACTGTGTCTAGTACATTATATGAATTTGTATATCAAGACTCTAAGATATTCAAAGAAGATCCCCCCTTTAACTTTTATTAGTTGTATAACAAATCATTTCGCAAATAGGAAGGAAGAGGCCATTAAATGCTTAAGATTATGTGACAGCACAGTTTTGTAATTTCTGTGAACAGATTGTTTATGCCCAAGTGTAAGAAATATTTATTTTCTGAAATTGTTTTCTGGAAAAAAATTTTGTGTTATCTAATCCTCTCCTTAAATTTTCCATCGCTGTCTTTTGTCTGTGAGGTTTCCACATCTTTCTTATTAAATGATTTTATTTAATTAGATTATTTCAGCTAAAATTTTCAATTTTCAAGATTTCTTCCTAGTTCTTTGTTTCTTTTTGTAGTGTCATGATCGTATTTCTTATCGTTTTTCTACTGCTATTCATTCTATATATTTGGAAGCTTTCTTCTGCCCCTCATGTTCATTATAATGAATATTGATTTTTATCAATTTTTTATCTATTGTGATACCATATGGCTTTTCTTCTTAAATCTCTTAAGAACATGAATTGCATTAAGAAATTTTACTCAGGAGACAGGAACAAGATGGTGATGGCACAGGGGAACTTGTGAGATTCTCTGAAGGTGATTCTTACTTTTCTTCCCCCATCTCCCAGCCCACCACCAGCCACTCTGGTCTGAGGCCTAGGGACCTTCGGTCCCATGCAGTGCTGGATATTGTGGCCCCCTGCTGCTGCTGTACCACAGCATGTGTGGGAGTCTCAGGTCCCAGCTCCCTCCCTGGCTACATCGTCTCCTGCCTGGCACCAAGCACCAAGCCGCTGGTCACTCAGGGAGGCTCTGGGTGCCCACCTCTCAGAGGCAGTCCCATTCCTGGCTGAAGTACCCTGTGGGAGGCCCAGGGCCACTCCTGCCACTCACAGCCTGCCCTTTGGTGCTTTGGAGCTCTGGAGCTCTGGGACAACCCTGGCTGAGGCATTCAGTGTGTGACCCCAAGCTGGAAGACCCAGACAAGTAGAGAGAAACGGATATGCAAAAACTTCCTTGGCCATTCTCCAGGCAGAGAATTCCATTGCCCCAGCCACCTATCAACAAACGCTACCTCAGTTCCTAAGGTAACGTCATGAAACAGGAGACAAAGACCCACCCCTATGCTGAATCAGACAAAAGCAACCCCCAGACAGCTGACTAAAAAAACAAAAAGGAAACCCAAACTGTGAGTAAATCTAGCTGTCTGCAATGAAAAACAAAGGGGAGAGGCCGGAGATCACAGCTAAAGTGACTTTAGTCTGATCACTTATTTTGACTTATGATTATATGATTTTGACTGTTTGTTTTGATCACGTTTGTTGTTTGCCTTCTGACTTACACTATTTCTTGATTTTATTGGTCTGTCTCTGTGTAGCTATCAGTATTCTTTAGGGAATCCTTCTTACGTGCCTTTTTTCACTTTGTTCCGGCCTTGTATCTCTTTCTCACCTGATAGTTGGTATGTATGTCTGCTTTCCCTCTCACTCTTCTCTCTTTCTAACTTCCTATTGACCCCCCTTCCTCCATTATTTTCCTCTTTTATATACGCCTCCTTAATCTAGGAACCAAAACTACATACTGCTGAATGGACACATTGTAAGGCAGAGGGAAATAGGTTCCAGTGTGCTCATACACCTGTTCGTGGATGCTAGAATCAGCATATACATTCTCAGCCACAGGTTCCCTCTCAATTAAACCTCAAAACTGCAAAAAGTACAGATTGCAGCCTACACTCCAACCTCAAAAGTGAACAAAGCCAGAAGACCCTCATAAGGAAGAATAGGATATTGCAGAAGAGAAATAAAAGCAACACCACCTTCCCTCAAAAACAGAATTAAAGAAGGGGAGGGAAAGGGGGAGAGAGAGAAAAACCTACACAAATGAAGTAAAACCAAAAGAAGAGCATGGATCTCTCCCAGACCCCTGGGAGGGCAGACACTGAGAAAACTGACTTCAGAATGCAAACAATGAAGAGCCCCCATAATGAAGGGTCTCAAACTACAAACCTAGATATCAAGACATTAATAGAGAGATGAAAAAAGAATTGGGGAGACACAAGAAGAAACTAGGAAGGAGCTGATAACTGAGATAACAGTAATAAAGAATACTGTGAATGAAATAAATAACAAACTGATAAACATGGAAAGCAGAATTACCCAAGCAGAATACAGAATCTCAGAGCTTGAGGACCAAATATACACCTAACCCAAACTCTTAAAAACACAGAAAATAAGCTCAAAAAGGCAGAGCAAAACCTTCAAGAGATGAGGGATTACTTCAAGAGACCAAACCTAGGAGTAATTGGCATTCCTGAGGCAAAAAGAGAGACAGAGACCACACTGGAACAAACTTTCCATGAGAACATTCAAGAAAATGTCCCTTATCTAATCAGTGATGAAAAAATTCAAACACAAGAGATTCAGAGAACCCCTGCAAGACAACAAATGAGAATACCAACACTTAGACACATAATAATTGACCTAAACAAAGTAAGCATAAAATTAAAAGTCCTAAAGGCAGCAAGAGAAAAAGGCCAGATCACCTACCATGGTAGACCAATCAGAATAACAGCAGATTTATCTACAGAAACCCTGCAAGCTAGGAGAATTTGGAGTCCTATCTTCAAAGTCCTAAAAGATAAACAATTTCAACCAACAATAACCTACCTGGCCAAGCTGGTCTTCATCAGTGAGGGAGAATTAAAATCTTTCCCAGATATCCAAACCCTAAGAACTTATGCTGCCACCAAACCACCTCTACATGAAACACTTAAGAAAGTACTAAACAGAAGAAAAGGAAAAAAGAACAACGCTGTTCACAAGAGTACAGGGAAAAGAATAAAATATACATGAACCAACCCCAAAACCAAAAGAAAGACAAAAAAAAGTGGAATAGCAACAATTCTATAAGAACTCTATGATAGGGAGGAATTCTCACATTTCAATAATTAGCCTGAATGTGAATGGCCTAAACACACCACTGAAAAGACATAGAATGGTAAAATAGATAAAATATCACCAGGGAACAACATACTGCCTTCAAGAGACCCATCTCACTAGAAAGGACATACACAGACTCAAAGTAAGAGGATGGGAAACAAATTTTCAGGCGAATGGAATACAACAGAAAGGAGGAATCACGATCCTAATTTCAGACAAAATATCATTTAAGCTATCAAAAATTTAAAAAGATACAGAGGGCCACTTCATAATGATAAAAGGTTCACCACAGCAACAAGAAATATCTATCCTAAACATATATGCACCCAACATAGGTGGCCAACTTTCATAAAGCAACTTCTAGGAAAACTAAAGAAAGATATTGAATCTAACACCATCATAACTGGGGACTTTAATACCCCACTCACAACCCTAGACAGATCATCAGGACAAAAATCAGCAAGGAGATCTGGAACCTCAATGTGACTCTGGACCAAATGGACTTAATTGAAACCTACAGAATAATCCATTCAGAGACCACAGAATACACATTCTACTCATCACTGCATGGAACATATGTTAAAATCGACCACATAATTGGCCATAAATCCAGCATAAGCAAATTTAAAAGGACCAAAATTTTACCATGCACCTTCTCGGACCACAGTGGAATAAAAATAAACATTAACACCAACAAGATCCCCCCTAAACCCACAAAGACATGGTCACTAAACAGCATGATGCTAAACATCTCCTGGGTCAATGATGAAATCAAAATGAGATCAAAAGACACCTGGAAACAAATAAAAAGAAGAAACAGCTTACCAAATTCTCAGGGACGCCTTAAAAGCTGTAGTAAGAGGGGGATTTATATCCCTACAATCACACATCAAGAAATTGGAAAGAACACAAATCAACAGCCTAACAAGCCACCTAAGGAAGCTGGAAAAGCGAGACCACAAAAACCTTAATTTCAGCAGAAGAATCCAGATCACCAAAATAAAAGCCTAAATCCGGGACATAGAAGACAAAAAGATAATACAAAAAATCAATGAAACAAAAAGCTTGTTCTTTGAAAGGATAAACAAGATTGATGGTCCCCTAGCTAGACTGATCAAGAAAAAGAAAGAAAAAAACCAAAGCAGCACAATGAGAAACACAAAAGATGAAGTCACATCTGACCCTGAAGAAATACAAAAATCATTAGAGACTACTACGTACACTTGTATGGAAACAAACTTGAAAACCTTAAGGAAATGGAGGACTTTCTGACATCACACAACCTACCTAGGTTGGAACAAGAAGAAATTGAGATTCTAAATAGACCAATAACAATCAAGGATATCTACTGCGTAATAAGAAATCTACCTACAAAAAAAGCCCTGGTAAAGATGGCTTTCCAGCAGAATTCTACAAGACATTTAAGGAGGAGCTGATACCAGTCCCACTGAAGGTATTCCAGGCGATTGATAAAGATGGAACTCTCCCCAAATCATTTTACGAAGCCAACATCACATTGATGCACAAGCCGGGTAACGATCCAACAAAGAAAGAGAACTACAGGCCAACATCTTTGATGAATATAGATGCTAAAATTCTCAACAAGATCCTAGCAAACTGGATTCAATAATACATGTCAAAAATCATTCATCCTGACCAAGTAGGCTTCATTCAGGGGATGTAAGTCTGGTTCAACATTCGTAAAACCATAAATGTAATTAAATACATCAACAGATGTGAAAAAAACTCCACATGATTCTATCATGAGATGCGGAAAAAGCTTTTGATAAAATCCAGCACCCCTTCTTGATAAAAACCCTCGAACATCTAGGCATATGAGAAACATAGCTCAAAATGGTAAAAGCCATCTATGAGAAACCCACAGCCAACATACTCCTAAATGGACAAAAATTGGAACCATTTCCCCTGAAAACTGGAACAAGACAGGGATGCCCACTCTCACCCCTCCTGTTCAACATAGTATTGGAAGTCCTGGCTAGAGCAATCAGAGAAGAGAAGGCAATTAGGGGTATCCAAATAGGAAAAGAGGAAGTCAATCTATCTCTCTTTGCAGGTGATTTGATTGTGTACCTGGAAAACCCAAGACAATCTGTCAAAAATCTCCTTAAACTGATAAAGGTCAATGACAAAGTCTCAGGATACAAAATTAATGTGCAAAAGACAATCGCATTTCTTTACACCAATAATAAACAAACAGAAACCCAAATAAAAACCACAATCCCATTCACAATTGCCACAAAAAAAATGAAATACCTTGGCATCTTCCTAACCAGAGACGTGAAAGACCTTTACAATAAAAACTACAAAACACTGCTCAAAGAAATCAAAGATTACACAAACAAGTGGAAAAATATCCGATGCTCATGGATTGGAAGAATCAACATTGTGAAGATGTCCATCTTACCTAAGGCAATCTACAAATTCAATGCAATACCCATCAAATTACCAGCAACATTCTTCTCAGACTTAGAAAAAAACAGCACAGGAATTCATATGGAAACACAAACATCCAAGAATAGCCAGAACAATCCTCAGGAAAAAAACAAAGCAGGTGGTATCACATTACCAGACTTCAAACTTTACTATAAAGCTACAATCATCAAAACAGTTTCGTATTGGTATAGGACCAGACATATAGATCAATGGAATAGAATTGAGATTCCAAAAACAAAACCTCAATTTCTCAACCAACTCATCTTCGGCAAAGCCTCCACCACCTACCACTGGGGACAGGAGAACCTATTCAGTAAATGGTGCTGGGAAAACTGGCTGACCACATGCAGAAGATTGAAACAGGACCCCCTTCTGTCCCCATGCACAAAGGTTAACTCCAAATGGATCAGAGACCTAAATGTAAAACTTCAAACCATAAGAACCTTAGTAAATGAAAGATATACCTTCATGGAAATTGGAACTGGCATCCAATTCCTAGACAAATGGGACCTTATTAAACTGACCAGGTTCTGCAAAGCCAAAGAAACCATCAAGAGAGCAGGGAGACAGTGTACAGACTGGGAAAAGTTATTTTCCAACACCAGATCTGACAAAGGCTTAACGTCTGTGTTCTACAAGGAACTCAAATGTGCTGAAAAGAAAAAAACAAACAACCCTACTATAAAATGGGCAAAAGATTTGAACAGACACTTCACAAAGGAAGACATCTGAGCAGCCAACAGACATATGAAGAAATGTTCAACCTCACTAATCATCAGGGAGATGCAAATCAAAACCACACTGAGATGACACCTAACTGCAGTCAGAATGGCAATTATCAACAACTCAAAAAATAACAGCTGCTGGAGAGTGTGTGGCAAAAAGGGAACACTTCTATACTGTTGGTGGGAGTGTAAACTAGTGCAACCTCTGTGGAAAGCAGTGTGGTGATTCCTAAAGGTTCTAAATATCAACCTCCCATATGACCCGGCAATCCCCCTCCTGGGAATATATCCTGGAGAACTCAAATAACTCTATAAAGAAGATACCTGCACACATATGTTTATTGCAGCATTGCTCATAATAGCAAGAACCTGGAAGCAATCATGCTGCCCATCAAAAGAAGACTGGATTTAAAAAATGTGGTACATGTACACGATGGAATACTATGCAGCCATAAATAAGAACAAAATCATAAATTTCTCAGCAACCTGGATGGAGCTAGAGTCTATAATACTGAGTGACCTCTCAGGGAAACAAAGATTCAAGTATCACATGTTCTAACTCATATAATGGACCTTGAACATCCAATGTAATACTATAAGAAAATGACTGACGGTACTGGGAAACTATGGGGGAGTGAGGGAGATGGGATTAACGGTAGCAAATATTTGTCTGGGGATTAGGAAACACCTCTTATCAACAGGGTGCCTAAAAGAAATATATTTGTATAATACTAACCCTTAACTGTACCCCACAACATCATAATAAAAAATATTGATTAAATTAAATTAGAAAAAAGAAATTTTACTCAAACCAGGGGACAAACGTGAGGCCAAAACTTTAAATGCACAATGAACTTTTGTATACCTAACTCTGAATTGTAACCATCTTTAAAATAAAAAAATTAAAGAATTTTTAAATGTCAAATTAACCTTGTAATTCTGAAATAAACCTGACTTAATTATGTTTTTATTATTTAGATATTACTGCATATATTTGTGTCAAAATTTTGTTTAGAATTTTTCTAAGTTCATTAAAGAGATTGCCTCATGATTTTTCTTTCTCTTACTATTACAATAAAGTTTTGATGGTAAGGTTAAACAGGCCCTATAAATAAGTGTGAGAGGGTTCTTTCTTTTACTCTTGTCTATATGACATACAATTGGCACTTTCTTTTATATTGATTCACAGTTTTTATATTTAAAATAGACTGGAAGATTTTCTTCTTTTTGGAAAAGTTTTATCTACCAATTCAATTTTTTAATGGTTATGTGACTATTTAGATCTTTTTTAAATTCTAGAGTGAGTTTTGGCAAATTACATATTTTTAGAGACTTTCCATCTTGTCTAGGTTTTTAAATATTTTTGCTGATTCAAATAAAATGAGACATTAAAACTGGAAGGATGCAGTTAAAGTAGCACTCAAAGTGAAGTTTATAAAAAAAAAATGAACTTAATAACTTTAAATGCATGTCTTGGAAAAGGATAAAGGATGAAAATTTCAATGATTAAATTAAGCAGCAGATTAGACCCTGTAAAAGGAAAAGCAGTGAATGGGAAGCTAAATTTCAAAAAATTGCATAGACTACAACACAGAAAAATAAAAGATAGAATTAAAAATCATAGAGACGATGATGAAAAAATCTAACCAACTAGCAATTAATGGGAATTCAAGAATAAAATAATGGAGTATAGAAACTATCTAAGAGATAATAGTTGGAATGTGTCAAAAACTGATAAAACATATTAATCCTACAATCTAGGAAGCATAAGTTTCAGTATGTGTACATAAAAAGATACCAACATCCAGAAACATCACAGTGAAAGTACAATAGTACCTCCTTATTTTCAAGGGATACACTCCAGTGGAGACCTGAAACCAGAGTACCCAACCCTATAAATGCTATGTTTTTTCCTATACACACATACCTACAACAAAGTTTAACTTAGAGATTAGACACTGATACTGACAACAATAATTAATATTAAATTATAACTATTATAATAATATGTCAGCACCACCACTCTTGTGTTTTGGGGCCATTATTGAGTAAAATAACGGTTCCTTGAACAAAAGCACTGTGACACCACAATAATTGGTCTAATAACCAAGATGGTTACTAAGTACCTCATGGGCAGGGGATAGTGCATACCCAAGGGCAAAGAGCTGGAAAATGGGATGAGTCTCAGCATGGGCAGGCATGAGATTCATATTATGCTACTCAGAAAAGCACACAATGTAAAACTTATGAATTGTTTATTTCTGGAATTCTCCGTGTAATATTTTTGGACAGCAGCTGACAGTAACTAAAAGTGGAAAGTGAAACTGTGAATAAGGGTGGACTACTGTACAGAACACCAAAGAAAAGGAGACAAAGAGTAAAAAGACACACACTTGAAAAACAATGACAATGAGATTGATAGTGGTATCACAAAAGCAATAATTAAGCTCAGCTATCATTCAAATTGAGGCAAATTACATTTTCAGAGAAACAAAGACTACTAAACAAAGAAAGGTAACTGCTCACAGACCTTTAATGAAAAGGATACAAAATCACAGCTAAATAGGAATAAGTTCTAGTTTCTATAGCACTGTAGGATGACTGGTGTTAACAATAATATATAGTTTTGAATAGCTAGAAGGAGGAAATTGAATAATTTCAACACAAAGAAATGACAAACATTTGAGACCATGGATCTGCTGATTACCCTAATCTAATCTGATCACTGTGCATTATATGTACCAAAATATGACTATGTATCCCCTGAATATGTACAATTATTATATGTCAGTTTAAAAAATAAAGTTTAAAAAAACACTAAAGCAAAAATTAAGGAAAAGGAAGCTGAGTCCAGAAAGATGGAGTAGGATGCAAGAAGGAGCCAAGAGAGTGAAGCTGGTGAGCATGTGGGCAGATATGGAGAAGAAGTGTACCTAAAGCACTTACAGTAATAGCAACTGCGGGAGTCCTGCTCCTGCTGGGTCTAGGGTATCCCAAAGGTAGAAACAGTGTCAGCATTGAAAGAAAAAACTTTGGACACCTGACTCTGTTGCAGGACAGATGCAGTTTATTGTCAGTTCATGGTGAGCTGTTATATTATTCGTATAAAGGAAAGGACAAAGAAAATTTCTACAACAGGTGCAACCAGTAACTTAATTAATAACCTTGATTGAGATTAAAAAAAATATAAGATATCACCATCTTGTGGTGTTTGAAGCAAACAGTTCTCATTTATTATCTGAGAACATCTGATTGAGCTATTATCTCTTGAAAAACTTCTTAAGCTATATTCTGATGTTAAACAGGCCAAAAACACTATTTTCAGTTAATAAGTCTTAAGATAAGTTTAAAAGGGGTTTTACTTAAGCTAAACATATCACTTAACCTACAAAGCTTGCTTTATTTCTGTTATACACTTTTTTAATTAAAAAGTCTTAAAATCACCAATTCATACCTAGTGATAGTTGGAATTTGAAGCTTATTAGCTTGACCAAAAACAGTGGCAAACATCTAAATATAACTATGAAAGTGACTTACTGTGAAAATACACACACTAATCTTTACTCTGATTTTAACATGCAAAATATCCTAAACATAATGAGATAAAACTAACACAACTGAAATCATTATGGCTGTATAATTGCTAATGAGCTTTTAAGTTTAGGCTAATGGTGGTTTAGGGGGTAGTTTGATGTGTTTTCTTTTATGCTTGACAATCTTTTGGAAAACATCTTTTTCTTCAGATAACCACCTAAGCAATTACTATTATCTTTAAAGCACCAACTTCATCATTATGAGAACTTGAGCTTATGAACCTAAAACAATCTTCAAAGAAATTATAAAACATCAAACTACAGCATTAACATTTAATTAATGATTTAAAGTAAAAACCTTGTTAAACATAATCAAAGTCTAATAATTTTGTGTCAACCCTCAGGTATGTATATTAATTATATAAACTTGCATGATTATACATTTGCCAACTACGTTTAATATATGGATAGTTTTATCCATGTATTAATTATCATGCCTAGAATAGCACTACCTGCAACTCTTTTCAAAATAATCTTAAACTATAACACTATTCCTAAAAGCACAAAAAATTTTAAACTGTAAAACTATTCTTAAAGCCAAGAATGATAGTTTTGGCCTGAAGTCCTAAATTACAGTCATTGAAGTGCCTCAAGAAAGTTTCAAGGTGTAGATTTCTCCACGTATCAGGAGTTTTCTCTGGGGTTTTGATGATCTTCAAAGCCTCGTAATTACCTTTTCTTATCTGGATCTTATCGTGCAGTATATATTTCTAAAGAAAACTCAAAAGAAGCTTTTAATGATGTTTCCAAGGCCCCAAGCTTGCTTTCTGTATCCAGTTAATTTATCATAAAAGTATCCAATTAATGTATCATGAATTCAGTGAAAACCTATTCTATATATGTCAACTCAAAATCTTAACTATTAAATTAAGTAAAAACTTTGATGATTAATCTGTACCCTAAATCCATAAAAACAATGTTATAAATCACCTACACAACTCCTAGGTATGTGTCTGAACTTATAATGAATTCCTAATGAACTTACTATGGATTCGTGCTTCTAAAAACCTTACATCTAAACACTAAACAGCATTATTCTAAATCAAATAGGAAATGAATATACTTATATCATTTTTTAGTCAAGTAATATCTAGTAACTCATAACCAAGTGATAGAAAGCATTTTAAACGTGCTTCAGAGTTTAACCATTGCATATGTTAGAAAAGGCCAAATGGCATGGTGGGAAATGGAAAACTGAACAGTGACATTCCTAGGTTAGCTGTGAGTACTTCACATAAACATGTTGTATTTTTCATGCTCAACTGTACAGAATTCTTCGGTCGTATCAACAGCAAAGGTGGAAGACAGAAGGGCCTCAGCTTCCTGAACTCGCCCTGCGGCCTGGGGGCTTCGGCCCACTAGGACCCTGTCAATCTTGGACCTCCAAGGCCAAGATTGGCCAAACTTGGACCTCCAAGGCCGGCTCCCAACAAGCAACCATGATGACTAACATCACACATGGCAGGACTATGTCAACAATATGATAAAATATGAGAAAGCAAGATTGGAGTTAAAGCATTCTGAAGTTCCTGCATTATTTAGAGGAAGACGGAGATATTGATTTAGGTTTAGATTTGCTAAATCAAATATTATTATTAAAAATTCAAGTTTAAAAAAAGTATGAAACCATTAAGGAAATTATATCATCTAGGAATATAGCAATTTTGTCTGCATTTAACAGAAAACAGCACTTACAGTGTCAATAAGCAGAGATTTTGTTTTTCTCAAGCAATTAATAAGTGCAGAATAAGCAACTTCATGCTAATGTGGTGACTTCTGGCACCCTTAAGGACCACCAGGCTTTCATTTTTCTTTGTGTTCAATCGTCCTAGTGCCTCTTCTCGTGTTTACCACCTCACAGTCTCAAGATGGGGAGGCCTCTTCCAGCCTAAAAAGGGCTCCAGGCAGGAAGAGCAGTAAAGCAAAGGGTCAAATATACATGCCAGCTGATTTGGATTCCTCACTAAGGACTTTCTAGAAGCCTTATTCAGCAACCTTTTGCACACACTTTATTGCCGTGTCTTCTTAGGCTGCCATGGTTGTCAGGGATGCTGGGATAATATGGTATTTCACATTGGGCCCACTGCCATACAAAACAAAATATAGCAAGTTTCTGCTAATGAGAAAGAAAGAGAGAACGCATATTGGATAAGCAATCAGGATTGTCTGCACAAAAGTAGAAATGGAATGTAAAACATTTAAACAAGTAGAAGAAACAAAAGAGACAAAATGGAATCAAATCCATTAAATGAGAAACAGAAGAATAAGAAAAAGCATGGCAAGTACAAAGTATAAAATAATATGTGAGAAAAAATTTCAAATATCTTTCTTTTGATCTTTTAAAAATATATTTTAAATTTACAAACAGCCAAACTCACTCTTTTGGTGAACAGTTATAAGTTTTGATAAATGCATGCAATCATGTAACCACAACCACAATTAAGACACAAAACAGTTCCATTAGCTCAAAATATTTCCTCATGCTGCACCTTTGTAGCCAATTCCTTCCCCCATATTCAGATCCTGCAACCACTTATTCTCCAGACTTTTAGATTTGTCATTTCTAAAAGGTCTGTGAATGGAGTTATACAATTTGTATATACTCTTTTGAGTCTGACATTTTTCCCTTGGCATAATGCATTTTAAATTCTTCCATGTTGTGCCTATCAATTCTCCTCTCCTTTTTTATTACTGAATAATAATCAATTGTAAGATGTTCCACTATGTGCTTATTCATTCACTAGCTGAAAAAAAAATGTGAGTTGTTTCTGGACTTTTGAGATTATGAATAAAGCTCCTATTAGAGACTCATACAGAGGGTTTGTGTGAATATAAGTTTTAATTTTTCTTGGGTAAATAAATACATAAGCGTGAGATTGCTGGGTCATATCGCAAGTATATGTTTAACTTTATATAAAAAAAGACTTTCAAACTACTTTTCAAAGTGGCTGTGCCATTT